>VWPU01024022.1:0-69085 GCA_013398955.1 Callaeas wilsoni | reverse complement strand
TCTCTCAAACCGAGACATCAGTTCTCGCCCATTTTGTGGTCACTTGTAGTCCAGATGCTAGAGAATGAGTACACTCCCTTTGTGTGGCCAGCACATGTTCCTCCAAAGCCTCAGGGAATCAGTAAGCACAGCGGCATGGGAGGATGAGGATGGGCTAGCTCCAAAAGCAGGAAGGTACGTGGCCAGCTGCATGCAAGAGATTCCATGACTCTCTGCAGCGTTGTCGCTGCTGGAGCCTCCACCACTGCCATTAACATTCAACCACTGCCATCACCCCCATGACAGCAGCCGGGCAGTCTGTGGTTCTCCACCAGAATCCCTGGACACGTCCCACACGGCACCACCCCTGCTGGCTGTCCCTTACTCTCCTTGCACCCTGGCATTGACTTGGTTGTGTCTCTGGGTGCCCTGTGTGAGGCCTTCTCACAACCAACATGTGCATTAGAAGGGCAACAAAGTGAGGATGCTCATGGCTTAATTGCTCAGCTGTCTGTGTTTCACAGCAAAGGCTGGGGTTATTGTCTCTGAGTCTCTCACCAAGGTAAAATAACACACAAACCTTTCTTCCAAAGCAACCCTTGGCCGCCTAATGAATCAGGATATTCAAAAGACATACATAGGTTCAATTTTATTGCAAAAATAAAATAATATAACATTGTGAAAAGGATACAATACAAAATTGCGTAAGACAGATTTGCAATCAATTCTCCTTTTTCTTCCCTGGAATTTAAACATACCTCTTAGAACGAATGGGCTGAGGCTTGGGACAGTAATAAATCTTTGATTTTAATATAATTTTGAAAGAATCACATATCTCCAAAAGATTAGGGAAATGTAACTTTTATTTTATTGCGAGTAGTATTTTACTGGACCCTGGCAGGGTATTAGAGAAATTATCATTTTCTCATTAGTCTAACTGCCAGCTAGCTCTTCTTACTTTCCTTTTCTTCACAATGGAGGGTGTCTCAGATAAAACACTACTTAATCAAATTAATTAAGAGGGAGTAGATTTCTAAAGAATGAATTTCAGAAGGAATCAGGCCAGAAACTTAGCATGTTCAACACTTTAAATGCTTTCTCAAGTTCCAGGTTTCAGTGGTATTTAATTGTTTTCTTGGGTCAAGTCCTAATAGTTTGGCTTTGGGATTAAAGGGAAAAATTTTGTTAGACAAAGTGGTGCCATCAAATGGATTTATGAAAATATGGACGTGTTGCTGAACTTCTTGTCAAAATAATTTCCTTCAAGAAATTCAGCGCTGTCAGTGTATTCATTTTGTAATTAAATGTTTTGACAATTCAGGTTGAAACAATCATTTGTTTGAGAATTCCTTTTTGCTATACAGTTGTGAAGTGTGAAATCAAAACCACATCTGACTTGATTCTTTTCTAATCAATTGTTCAAAATAACTGAGTTTTGTGCCAAACTGAAATAATTTTTTTTGAGCTGTCAGAACTGCTGATGAACGCAAAAAAGGAAGGAACTGGAATAAAAGCAGTTTGTGTACAGAACTCAAGATTCGTGGGCTACAAATAGGAAATCTTTCGTGGATAGTCTATTATAATTGTGCTTATTCAGTTGTCATATGCAGTTGTGTTAACTGCTGTGAATACAGAGCAACTATGCAGTTTATTTTAGCATTTATACAGAAAACAATACTTATTACTTCCACTAGGACATATTCATCTGCATCCTGTTTTATAAAGAACTATCCAGTTTTTAGTCACTTGTGATTAATCCTTCATTATTGTATAATGCTCACTGTAAAAGCTCCCACAGGGACCACCTGTTGTGTCAGGCTCCGTACAAATCAGGACCCCGAGATATCACGGCCTGGTCCAGATCTGCTGGCTGCTGGGTCTTGTGGGCTTCTAAGCAGGGGTTCAGAGATGCAGCGAGGCAGGAGTCAGAGCGAGGAATGAATTATTTATTAAATTTACAATACTATTTATATATTCTAGTTCTATAAAGCAATTGAACAGTGCTCACACTTCTCCTAGGGTGATTGGTCAAAATCTCAGATACCCACTTAGAAATGTTTTTTTCCTAATATAATGTACACAAGGTCAGAAGATACCAGATACGAATGCTATTTACAGAAACCCTATCTATTGTTTACATAGCTTACACAGTAAAGGAAAAGTTCTCATAGAATGAATGTAAGAAGAGAAAATTTCCCTGCTAACAGCATTTCAGCATCCACAGGGTCTCAGTCTGTTGTGATGGGATCCCACTGCATTTTCCAGCATGTTACAAAAGACTGGAGTAGGAACTAGCTCCAGGCCATTGAGAAACCCTCTCCAGAGCCAGACCCTTCTTTTGCTCCTTTTCCTCGAGAAAAACCTCTCTTAGCAGTAGGCTCCTGGTAATGTTCTACCCCAAAGATCTCAGACCAAAGCTTTAGAAGGCACAACAACATTTGGGCCTCAGGACGGACAGTAACTGAGCACAAGCTGAATTCCTGGGTGGAGGAGATGCCTTCTTGTAAGGCATCTCAAATGTAAGATTCTCAGTGTCAGTCTCCAGGGACTGGTGACCATTCTGATTTGGTGACACCAGACTGTGGAAGAGAGATGACAGCACTGCTCAATAGTTTTGCTGCTGCAGAAAAGCCTCAGGCTAGGAACAGATGCACAGGTCTCATACTGTCTATGTGAGATAGGACAAATCTACCATACCAGAATCCTGTCCATCCACTTGCTTGTTTGAACAACCATCCGTCTTTGTCACGCAGGTATGTGTTTTGGGGACAGCATGATAGTACAGTACAGAGTAAAAGGAATACCACACATCCTCCTGTCTCCTCAAGGGTAAAATTACTGTGTAGACCTCTGGTAAACATCATGAGGCTTAGAGCAGTTTCCCTCAGACTGATCTCACCTCCCATGTTCAAGTCCTCCATGGGGACTCAAGGTCTCACCTCTCACTTTCAAGTCCTTTAAGGGGAGTTCCATTTGCACTTAGGATGATTTGATTCTGGCAAGAAAGACAACATTCTTGCATGAAGAAGCACATCTGTTTGAAATGGTTCCTAACCCTTTTTTGGGAAAGAGGTCAGCTGGGGAAAACCTTGTCTGCTCTCTGGTGGGACATTGAGGTGAGGGGATGAGGAACAAGGCATCAAGGGGAAGAGGTATGTCCACAGTTAGCTTTTCTCAACCTGAGTTCCTGAAGAGAAAAACATCAAAATTAATGAGAATAGAGTTTTGTTTTCTTTGATCTTTCATGGATCTGTGATTCAGAGGGTGCAATGTGAAAATGTGTGATTCTCTTCTTAAAGGACAGCTACAGCATATGTGATATTCATGAAAACCACTAGAATCTTGCAACAAGCTCTGAAAGCTCATCTATCTCCATTTACCAATTTTCTCCCTTCTTTTCCCCCATATAGCATCATCATATTGCCAAGTTTCTAAGAGAAGGTGCCAAGTAGGTTGAAATAAATATTTCCATAGAGAAAGAACTCATAGAGAAAGTTGTGTTTTTAAAGCATTACAAGAGACTGTTTTATTCTTTTTTTTTCCTTAAGTAACATCAATTCAGTAGTGAACATGAAGTGGAATTAGCTGTGATACATCCACCAAAAAAAAAAATTGAACAAAAAATTGGACAGAAGGGTTTCTGAAACTAGCCATGCAGAAATAAAGAAAATCATGTAACCAAGAGCAACATAATGCAGATTTTTGTTCTAATTGTTAGAAAATGTTCCCTCCCACTCTTGGAACTTCTAGTCCAAGTTTGAGCCTGAAGCAAATTTTTACAGTAAAGTTATAAACTCATGAAAACAGAGGTTTATAATGGAAACACTGGCACAATTCTAACTAATGTGTTGTGCCATGGGGTGCCTTTATAATAAAAAAGAGTCTCTGAGTTTGTATGGCAGCCAGAAAAGCCAGCAACACCCAAAAAAAAAAACCAGTCAGAAGTAGATGAGATGTCAGCAGTACCATTTCTGA
This sequence comes from Callaeas wilsoni, assembly GCA_013398955.1. Classification (NCBI taxonomy): domain Eukaryota; kingdom Metazoa; phylum Chordata; class Aves; order Passeriformes; family Callaeidae; genus Callaeas; species Callaeas wilsoni. The sequence goes on along the minus strand of VWPU01024022.1, from coordinate 65,131 downwards.
GATAAAGAAAACACACAAAGTCCCACACAGTAAAAGATTACAAACAAACAATTTGTCACAGCTTTGAATAAATACAGAACAGGAACCACACTTTGAGAAAATGATGGGTTATTAAGGTATGGAATTTAATATCATTGTCAATCTATAAAACTTTTACAACCTAGTCTTATTTGCACAGAGATTACATCCCCAAAGCTGAGTGCCAAAGACACATGTTAATAAGCTCACAACTTTTAATTAAGCAATATGTATAAGTAGATTCCCATTAAGCTGTGATTTGTGGGCTAGTTCATTACAGTGGGTTCCAGCCACCAGACACATATTCAATACAAATCAAACAGCCTGCATATTATCCAGCTTAATGTGAGCCTACTTGGGATATTTTATCACCAGTTCAGATTGGTGGTTCAGAGAACTATATTTTTTTTCTAAGATTGGGGGCAGCGACCAGAACCTTATAATGACCCCATGTTGTTTTCTTAATGAAACTATCCATCTGAATTGTTTAGTTGCAACTGGTAATTATTCATACAGTTAATCATAGTTCTGTTGTATAAAACATGTATATGACATTCAGCCAGAACACATTTGCTCTCATTTAAATTAAATGTGCAAAATAAGGTGCAAAAGAAGGAAATATGGATACTAATGAATGCAACAATAAAGATAATTCACATGTTTTCCTCTAAAGAGAGTGAGGACATTTTCCAGGTCTTGGAATTACTCTCTTTTGAGTTCCTGAATTACGCTAAAATTTCTGCCCCCAGTTTGTGGCACAGGGTGGCAAGTGGAATTTTTTCAATCAGCTTTTCTCATGACAGTGTGCCACGCCATTTCACATTTTTCTTGCTTAGACAGATTTCCCATTGCTTACATCAGCAGTGAGGATTGTACAGAAATTTTATGCAACAGCCTTTAAAATAAGATGGATATTCTGCAATATTTAACATTTTTTTATTTTTTGCAGGAGTTATAAGTTCATGGATCATTGGATCATCATCTAGGAGAAATTACTACAGTCAGATTTCTGGAAAATAATACTTCATCATTGCATTTTCTTTTGGTATTACTTCCATAACAATAAGTGAATGAATTAACTTTGCTACACATTTACAGTTATCAAGAGTGACAATTGTTTTTAACAGCCCTTTGAGTAAGGATTCTACTGTATTTCACTGTAAGGAAATACGCATTTTATTTACCGACTGACCTTTTCTCTGTAACCTCTCTTTAGCCCCCATAAAACATACAAAAATATTTAGGGTTTTTTAAAATTTATTTATATTTTCTATTTTGCTCCTGAAATATTCTCTTAGATAACATAATCGTACTACCAAGAACTTTCCAGTGTTTATTTGGAAAGCAGAATTTGCCATTGAGCCCCAGGTTCATCTGATTCAGTATGTTTTTCAGCTTAGCCATGAGGTTGTATGAAACCAGGGAGAGAATAAGACCCAGTAGAGGAGACTCCAGGCTGAAAGAGAGAGGAATGAGTTCCTGAGAAGGAGATGTGAACTACAAATCAAGAAGACAAGGAGAGGAGAAAGATCATAATTAGCCGTAGCTCTAAATGTAACAAGAAGAATTTTTCAATCAATATGGTAAGCTGCTTGTAGCCAATTAAAAGACTGTAAAGTAAGGACAATGCCATATGTAGATTAGGCTAGTCTCGTAAAAAGAGCCTTGAAGCAGTGTTGCATAGTTCATGAATTGATTTTGCTTGAAGGCCGAAGAAAAAGGAGCTGCAATAACCCAGTCCTATAGTAACAAAAGTGGTACCTCAGAAAACTCCATTCAGTGCCAAATGAGTCAGAGGAGTTTTACACATCCCTTTCATATCAAAGTTTTGCCTCACCTAACCATCCTACCTAGGATCATGATGGTACAAAACTATAATGAAGAGGATTTGGAGTTTGAGGGTTTTTTACGATTACACTATTTCTAAATAAACTGGAGCAATGCAGACCTGGGAAAACCTGTCCCTCTGCCTTCAGCTTTAATTCACCCCTGAATCCTAGCACTTTGCTTTTGCCAGCTGTATGGGATACAGCAGCACATGCAGGAGTGAGGAAACTACTACATATGCTGGAAGCTAAAGAGTTAAAAACAGTCTACTGCAGCCTGCAGAGGAAGCGTGGAGTCAAGGAAAACACCCAGACATACAGCTGTTGAGACAGGAGCAACATTACAGCCATTAAAATCAAATGTCAAAGAGGGAACAATGCCTATTAGCTTTCAGAAACCAAAACTGAACAGTTCAGCTTTATCAAGCAAATGGGTTGCACTATCCAATTACTAACTTCTGATAAGCACCATGTCAATTTTGAAATTGTACTGCTGAGTCCGTGGTGAAGAAAAAATAAATCCAAGTTATCCACATAACAAGGATAAAAGGAAGCCACACTACTACAATCCTGACCTAATTACCCGGGCAAATCACTCCCCTTTCTGGAACCTTGTAGAGCCAGTAGAAACACTGTAGCATTCGCTGACAAAGCTCTGACCTTGTATGAAGTCCCTTTTCTCTCCTCTTCATGTCCCATCTGATCAGAAGCCTTGAGAAGTCCTCTGACTGGGTCCCTCATTCAAAGCAGTATCTATCTAAGCATCTTTTTATTTCATCCTACCCAGGAGTATAAAATCTGGGGCTGTGTGTGGCCTGGTCGAGTGGGCTTCAGAAGGCTGCAGCCTGCAGAGAGAACGCGACTCCTTATCCAGCACACAGAATTTTGCACAGCTTCACAGAGCAGATGGCACATGTACTAGAGGAAACCATTATCCTATTTGCTTCTTAAGGCAGATGTCCACTGTGTTCAAGTAACATACAGAGGCTTCCATTCCTTCACTGTTGTTAAGCCTGAACCTGGCTGGCAACTCCCATTTTAGTGCTATTCTTACCCCAAGATATGTGAGTGGTAAGTTAGGCATGGGTTGAGTTTCTTAGCTGCAGAGTATATAATTGAAAGGATAATGATAATAATAATAAAAAACCCTAATAAATTACATTTTATGTAATGTAATATGCACACACTTCCTGCTTTCTTTTTCATCTCTGTGTAAAATGAGAGTTAAAATCCATGTTTCATCCCCAGACAGTGGGCCATCTGTAAGGACTTCTAACTCAAGGTCCATCTTATCACTCACAACATTCATAGTCAAATGAGAAACACAGGACTTCCAAATCAACCTTTAAACCAGACACACACACAGACAGCAGAAATTCCCTTTAGTTGCAGTTGTGTTGGATGAGTGAATGACAGCATCACTCCCACCTGTCCTCACCACCCTTCTCTCAGAGATGACTGCACCCAGAACTGCTAGCAGAGTTGCTCGTGTGAATGCTCTCACACCTCTTTTGGCTAAACATGGTCCTGTGAGGCTTGAGTAGCTGGAGCAGAAGGTATTTGCTGCTCAATCTGAAATGGGTGAGGGAAAGCTCCCATGGGAGCTTCTCCTGCATGAAAAAGCAGCAGTAGAGGATCTCTTCAGGTGGCACAGCTGCGCTCAAAGGAGAGTGAGTGTCCACAACGGTAGCAAGGGTAGAAGAGGAAAGCCAGAAATTAGCAACCTGAATGCAACATCTTAGTCTGTGCTCACTATTTTCTTTTTGGACCAAGCCATGCCTGTATTGGATCTTTTGACATCCTTCCTAAAATCCCTCAGGGTGTCAGAGGGGCACAGACAAGCCCCTCGCTTATACACTCAGCCCCAGACTCAGGTAAAATGTTGTGTTCCTGATAAGGTAGATACATGTGCATAAAGACATTGGTTCATAAGGAAAAGTCAGCATTTAAGAGCTGTTGGCGGGTCAATGTAACGTGGTAAGCTTTATAGTGTTTAAAAAGGGAGGTGGAGGGCCAGAGGGGAATTAGGGGGCTGCAACCTATTCCTATCTACCACTTGTTAATGAAAAAAAATCTTGTGATGAGACCATTAAAAAAATTAGGCTTTTTCATGTCTAATTTGAAAGATAGTATGAAAAAAGTAATGCATGTTCTCAGTTCAGAGCCTCTCTAATATATTGACAGATAATATCTGCAGAAAAAACACAAAAGCCTTCAAACAGTGGTTTTATATGCAAAGGTAGAAAATAAAGTCTTAAACAGCATCAGCAACAGACAAAACTTTGCAAAGGTTTAAAATACAGAGCCTTGCCACTAAACCTGTCCTGCTCTCCCTCTGAACTCATGAACACACATATACATGCATGTTCTTGCATTGATTTTAGACACAATCATAGCTGTCTGCTGCTGCTCCAAATTCACTGTGAATGGTGAAGTTCTAAAATTCATCTGAAACATGAAGAGGAAAAAAAAATCTTTCCTTTTTTTTCATTTTCATTATTTTATTATGTAAGGACTCCATGCCTTTGGAATAGGAGGCTATTATAAATATATGTCATAGTGCAGATGAAGAAGTTTTCCAATTTCATTAACAAATAGCAAGATCTGTGCATATACCTCCCATACAGAATGTTTTAGAAATATGCCCTATTATGTCTGGTTAAGTCAACCTTGTGTCATTATTTCATATTAGTGTATATGACAGGATTGGCATACCCAGGAAAGATGCATCAGAACCACTATGTGCCAGCCAGGAAAAAAGGAATTCAATGTTTCAAAAACTGCTTTAAATATCATGTCCTCAAATATTTTGAGAATTAAAAGTTCTATTGGCAAGGAAAAAAAAAAAAAAAAAAGAAAGTCTGTTGTTTTAGGGTTTAAGGAAGTACTTTGAATAAAGCTCTAGTAAAACAGGAAAGAAAAAAAAGGCCCATTTTGGAGTGTATATTTAAGTAGAAAAAGACAGGATAATGAGAATAAAAATCTACTGCATGAAGAGAAGAAAGCATTGCTTAAATGTCCTGTTTTTTAACATATATTGTTAAAAAAAATTACACATTTTAGTTTTTACAAGGCAACTTTTTGAAATAGGTCTAGATTTTGCAAAATGTTTCTTTCAGGTCTAATATATTAATGGAAAGACTTCTGCTGCAAAAGACTACACTGATTTCACTAAAGTGTTAAGCACACGTTAAGCAAAAGTGGAAAGAGTATCTAATTTGAGAAGAACACATAATTTCCACAGAACCCCAGAAATATAGCACCAAAAGAAAACTCAAAACACCTCCAGCCAACATTTGTACTAAAACTAGATGAACTACTTCACTTTCTACATGTTTCTCTGTATTGGTGAGTTGACCTTGATTGGACATCAGTTGTGCACCAAGCTGCTCTATAACTCCCCTCCATAGCAGGATTGAGGGGGAGAAGATAAGATGGAAGAAAAAACCCTCATGGGTCAAGATAAAGGCAGTTTGATAAATTGGAAGCAAAGAAAAACAAGAGATTTTATTCCCTACTTCCCATCAGCAGACAACATCTGGCCACTTGTCGGGAAGCAGAGCTTCTGTACTTGCAGCGGTAGCTCCGGCACACAAACATCATAAATAACGAATGGTGCCCTTTTGTCCTCCTTTCTCTTAGCTGTTACTGCTGAGCAGGTGCCGTGTGGTATGGAATATCCTTTCGGTCTGCTTGAGTTGGCTGTCTTGGCTGTGTACCCACCCAACTTGTTGCCCATCCCCAGGCTACAGGTGAGGGGGAGAATGTTGGAGAGAGAGTGTGAGCGTGCCCCAGCAATGGCAATTACACTGACACGCCAGCAACACCTTTCCAGCTGCCAATATGAAGAACAGCACCGTGAGGACTGCCATGGGAAAATGAACTCCATGACAGTCAAACACAATACACTTCACAAAGAAAACTGCTTTCAAACCTAGCCACGAGAGAGAACTCAAAGCAGGATTCCCCGAAGAATGACACTACAGGGAAAATGAAGGGCTCAAAATAGCTTCATGCGTAGGCTCGTTGATCTTGTAATTTTTATATCTGAACTGTAATTTTCTCTCCTAACATTTTATCTGGATGGTGAAGATGCATTTGTGGCTCAGACCTTGGACAGTCTCCTGCATGTGACATTCCCAAGAATTTTGTGGTATAGCTCCTGACTCCTGTTTAGGGGGTGGCAGTGGCTTAGGAATGGTTTGAGACCCAGCAAGGTTTATAACTACTCACATCTTCCATGAGTTCAGACAACAGATTTGAGTGTTTCCCAATGCCCATTTCTGTGGAGGAAGTAATGTTGCTACATGATATAAAGGTAGGTCTCAATGTCAAAACCTCTTGTGCTGTAAATTCTCACATTTCCATCGTCTTTAACTGAGCAGCCAAAAAGTACTTTTGCTGAGGATCAAGCTCCCCATCTTTAGATTACTGGATAATAATATCCTATCAAGGAGATATAAGAGGGAATCAGAAAAGCTCATCAAAATGTTCAGTGACATGGCAGCAGATTTATGAGAAAAAAAGATGTCATTATAAAGAAGAAAAAAAAAAGGAAAGGTCATATTCATTAGGAAGAAAGGAAGACCTAAAGAAAGTAGAGGAAATTATAGATCTACCAGCACTTTGGAGTTTTGTTGTTAAGAGAGAGGGAGGATTTCTTAGCACATTTATTAAAATGAGGTACTGCTTCTCTTTATTTTTACATTTTCAATCTTTTTATTATCATAGCAATACATCTTCTACTGCTTCCTTAAGCATTAAGAGTGGATTTATTTAATAAAACTGAGGACTGAGCACCACTGAAAATACTGTTTCCAACGGAATGCTCTCATGCTGTGATTGGTGAAGTGCTAAGTAATTTGCTTTTAATGCTAGCACATACCACTTAGCACTATATTTAACTGAATGATGAAAATCACTCATTTTTCATCCCCTTGCTTAACTGGTGCTCAGTGTAATCTATCTACTGTACTGGTAGCCTAGCGCCAGATATCTTCTAATAGACCCTACTCTCCAATCTACAACAAGCATTTTAATTTTTAATTCATAGTTATGTCTTTATCCTTTAATAGAACCGAACTACAGATGGGGAGTATGTTTTAGATAATAAGAGCACAGTAGGTACCCAGGGAAACTACACCACTAAAAGGATTCTTTATTTACACTTTTCAGTAATGACTACATATATATAGCTACACAGGAGAAAATTGTTGCGAAGGAACACTGCATAGACAATTACTATCCAGCTATAACTGAGCATTATGGATGATGCTGATTCTAAGAGCGCTTCAGAAAACAATTTCAAAGCCAATGCCACCCACTGTATATTGACCAACAAACATGGGAACTCATAGGACGCAAGTAATCAAAATTAATAGGTAGGATGTGACATTAAAAAAAGAAAAAAGGTAAATTTACTTAATATTTAAGCATACTTTAAATACAGCTTTCACAAATATGTTATGTACTCAGTTATATCCTAGATCAAATGGAAGTCAGTGGAGACATTCCAGTATAACTGGACGAATAAAAGTCGTCAGTCAAGTCCTTCATGCTAAACAAACTTTCAATACTAGATCCACATTTGTTACAAAAATCAACACAGTCCTATCAGAACGGAAGCTATGGTGGTTCCACACATAAAGTCCGTCCTACCATCAGACTAAATTCCAACACTGTATTACCAATACCAAAGTCAAAATCTCATAGAACCAGACTGGGATATCTTAACTCAGTGGTGAGAAACCCAGGGTATAATATTGCCCAAAGGGATTTTTACCATTGTAGTCAGTCATGTTGAAAGGCAAAACTGAGGCCAGGAAGATGCACATAGTAAGATGCTGCCCACAGTATCTTGCTACTGTCACCCAGAAACTGCAGTAGGTTACTGGGTGGTTTCTCTTCAGTTAGTTTCTTTTCCAAAGTTATGTAGAGAAGTTTAAAGTGTCAACAGGCAAAGCAAACATTGAAAGGCAATTTTATTCCTGTTATGACAGAGAGAAGTCATCCAAGTAATATCTTATGCAATAAAAACCACAAAAATCACATCAATTCTTGTAGATATTCAGAAGATTTTTAACATCATTTCTGTCTGGGCATAAGTCATAAAATAACCACACACATATGCACATATACACAAATAAACTGGAAAAAACCCAACAAACAAACAAGAAAACAAGTGGAAACCAAACCATTATCTTTCATACCCAAATTAAAACTGTGCTCAGGAGTGACATTTAAACTTTTAGGTTACTACCTAATGTTATTTAATGCTTATTCAGATGGATAAGAACTATAGATTTAAGTAATACTATTAATTAACAATGCTTAGGATATTGGGGAAGATCTTACAAAGGTAAATGCATCTGAAAAAACTTTACCATACCAGTGTGAACAAAGGGACACCAGAAAATCACAGCATGCTAGAAAAACATCACTGATTACTATGTTAATTGATTACAGCATTCTACATAAATGATTCAAAATAGCAGTAAGTTTCTTACCATTTCCAGCTTCATTTTCAGAACAAAAAGGGAAGACTGAATCAGGATGCTGGCAGTCTTCCCTGTATTTCTCCATTTGCCTCTGATTTTGATGGCCTTGCATGAATGATTTCACCTTTCCTGCCTGTGTTCCCCTTCCCACCTACTTCTGTTGATTCTCATCATTCTTGCCTTTGGGACATGGACAATTTCTGATACATTTGTATGGAGCCAAATAGAATAGGCACTGACTGGTTCTAACTAAAGATAGCTGACTGGTTCTAACTTCAATTCTACTAAGAATGCATGCACATAACCTCCAGGTTGCTTTAAGCTGCTGTAGCTCACAAGGAAGCCGGTATGGCCACCATGAAAACTTCAGAAAAAATTGTTCAGATCTTGTAAATTTTGCAGCATGTTGGGACTTGGCTACAGAACTGGTTGCTGAAGCCATCATTGCTCCTCTTCTGGACATTCTCACAGTCTTGCAATTACAATAGCACTGTGCTTTGAACAATTATTGAAAACACTGTCAATGTTTTAGTTGTGAAACTTGAAAGACAAATCAGCAATATTTTCCGCACCACAGCTAAGAGGTACAAGCAAAGCTGAAAAAGCAGAAACAAGCCAACCTGAGAAATCTAGGAATGTCCTACAACTGGGAAGGGAAGAAAAAGTCACATGAAATAATTATGTTCTCATTATCCAATCTGTGATCTGATCCCGTGAGTTCACCACACTGCACAGCTTGTTGAAGCCACAGAAGAGCTACAAAGGAGCATTCGCAGGACAACACTGCATAGGCAGAGATGTGGCTGTCAGAAACATAAATCCTATCAGTCAGTAACCACGCCATGGATGTGGATCACGATGCAAACAGCTCCGTGGACCATGTGTTACTGCAGGAACTAGCTCTTGTCAGAAACAGCGGTATTTCCTGGAGATCAGAAAAGAGAATTTTACAGAATTCAGAAATTCTGTACAGAAAGACATGATGCAAATACACCAACGACAGTGTATGACCTCCCTCCCCCAACAAAAGTGGTATAGGAGCAAGAGCCCATACACTAAATTTACACGTTTTCCTTTTAAAAAAGTGTCTTTTGTGCTCATGTGAACTTTCCAAGGTTTCTTTGTTAACAAACAAGATTACTGTGAATTTAAAAGTAACACAAGGTGCTTTTAACTGAACTTTACACTCCTTAGAGGGCATTGGAAAACTGACAACGACTGGACTCAGCTGAGTGCAGAGATCTTGTGGAGCCAGGTACAATGAGCCTGGATACGCAACAAGAGGAAATTGATATCTCATAATGATGATGACGCCTGAGGACGCCCAGCGTGTTCTGTGGCACTCTGTCATCAAACGCCCTGATACTACCTTTGGTTAGGAGCAACTTCCCTGAAAACTCGAGATAGATGTTCCACTCTGCATGTACTTCTCTAGGCACTGTGAGGGGGCCAGTGGCTCTCAGTACACAGTGGAAAACACAATACAAGTCTGAGAGATTTGGACTTTTGCACTTAGACCAATATGTCTGGACACACACCTAAACATATATGCAATAACTGATTTAATCCTGCCCCCAGCATAATTTAAGTGCTGGTCCTTGCCTAAATTAGATCACTCTGGATTACATTACTGTATTGAGATTCTGAATGGAAAGCATGACAGTGTTTGGGTAAAGGACAGCATTTCAGTCTTCAGGACTCTTGCAACAGCTGATGAAACTACCCAGGGACAAAGACACATTGGAAAACACAGCTGTGAAATTTCAGCTCTCACTAATCACACCCTAATCTTCCCAAAAGAAGCTGTTTTAAAATTATTTGCTTTTTTCTATCTCTCCCATCACTTTATGCTTAGGTATCAGGACTGATTTTCAGCTAGGTATAGAAACTGAAAATAATACCTTTCCATCTTGCTGTACTCCTTTTCCTCTCCCTCAGCTTGATACGTGTAGATGTACACAGCACACTGTCCTTTTCTCTTATACGCTCCTGGTCTGTGCTCACTTCATTACACAAAAGACTTTCCTCATTAATATCACCAAATGCCTGAAAACCAGAACAGACAAAACCAACATATTATTATGGCAGAGTTCAGTGAAATATCACAGGGAACATAGATGACTTTGATTACCCTTCCCCACCCCTCTCTTCTTGCTTTCAAAATATCGCAGCTTAGAAGCTTTTATGTGTGTGAAATTTTATTCTGTCATACTAATAACCCAGCTTTGCAGCAGCTTACAGTTTAGCTTTCATGGTTCAGTTCCACTCCTGGGCTTATAACAATTTTTCTAACAGTTCTGCCAAAATATTATAAAGTAAAACTTACTGTAAATGTATTCACTAATACAGATAGAGTAGTGAGATTAACAATTTAAACACATGTGAAATGTGAATTCACCTAATTTTTCTCACTCTAAATGCTTAAGTAAAACAGTGGAATGGGGATTTTTACGCCTGTTGCTTTTCATAATTTCTTCTTATGATGTTCCTGACACATGGAGAAGATTTGAGTGAATAAAGAATATATACTCAAAGAAGAAAACCATGGCCATGAGGAGATGTTATAGGACTGGAAATCGGTTAAAAAGCCAAGGCACTGCATCTGATTCAGCTCAGTTCATTAGTAGTTACATCACATATCAGATTCTCAGCTTGTGTCATGTGGGTGGCATTTTGCACAAGAGTGCCCTGACTCCAATTGTTTTCATGTTTTGGAGTGCCCATATAAGAGAAATTTTGCTCAGACGAATTTGAGCAGAAATCAAATTTCAGACACCAAGAGGTAACTGAGCTCAGCTCTGTCTAGCTGCTGTTACTCATATGTTAGCATGAAAAAGCAGGTTGAGCCTGTAATACAGTAATATTTTAAAGAATTTTTCTATTCTCGGTCTAGTTTAGCACAGCTATAATAAATTTTACAAACACAAGTATATGTAAGGGAATAATCTCTAATTTATATTCTTTTTTTGTGTATTCCTATTTTCTGTCTGTTGAAGCATCTTACAGTCTTTGCTGTACTTCTGGTTTTGATATACTGTGAAGCTAGGAAGTGCTGTTTCCTCAGGAACTCAGGGAAACAGGCAACACTAAGTATTCCCCACCTCACATGGAAAGCTCTGACTAAATATTGGAGTGGTCTTGTGCATCCTACATCCTCGCTAAGTTTCTCTGTACCAGGCTACTCTTTCTTCTCACCTAGATACCACTTACACAGAACAGCTGCTACTTTAATTTTAGTTTTATTCTTTCAAACTAAGAGATTTTAGGTTGTCCAAAGCTGTTTCTCTCATGGCATAAAAGTCATCAGGGCAGGTCACAAAGAGATACATCATGGCAGCAGTTCATAGCAATATTTTTGCATTATACAAAGTCAAGAAGACATGAGACATAAAGTGGGTCTACAGCATCAAAGAGCTAACAGAAACAGAAATACTTTTCCAGTTTCAATAATCTGAGAAAAATATGTGGAAGAATCATCAGTGTATACCTGGAGCTGCAACCCTAATTCCCCAGAAGTTGGAACACTAATTTCATTTTATAGAATCATTTAGATATATTTGGAAAAGACCTTTAAGATCATTGAGTACAGCCATAAGCCTAATACTGCCAAGTCCACCACTAAACTATGTTCTTGAGTGCCACATCCACATGTATTTTAAATGCCTCCAGGGATGGTGACCCAACCGCTTTTCTGGGCAGCCTTTTCCAGTGCTTGAAAACCCTTTCAGGCTGTCAGGAAATTTTTCCCAATATCCAATCCATTTCCTCTTGTCCCGTTGTTTGTTACCTGGCAGAAGAGACCAATCCCCACCCGGCTACAGTCTCCTTTCAGGTAGTTGTAGAGAGTGATAAGATCACCCCTTTTCTCCTTTTTTCCAGGCTACACAGCACCAGCTCCCTTCTCTGCTCTCAGTAAGACTTGTTTCTATGCAAATAAAGAGGATACAGGGAATATTTAGAGTTCACTGGAAAAGCCTTTCCTTTGGTGCTGGTTAACACATACCAAGAGCTCTTCCAAACCTGATTATTCACAAACCCAGCATGTCTGACTGAAGCAATAAGAACCCTCTGCTACAATTAAGGTGCTATCATTTACTTGTGTACTTTAAATTGAAGCTTCCATAGATATGTCAGATTTTTAAACTTGATCAGATGTTGTGCAGCGTTATGTTCTTAAATTAAAGTCCAAGTTGTTGTTTCTGAGAGTGACTTAATAACAGTAACCTTATGGTTAATCAACCATGTAGTAAAGTTCACTGTGCACTTACTGCAGTGTAATTATAAAGTGAGCAAAATATAATTGATGCATTTTGTCAATCTGTGTAGCTGCAAGGTACTTTTTCAAAGGTTATTTTTTTATTCAGATAAAGTAAGTTAATGCTGTTTTGGCAATTATCCTTTGACTTCAGAGATTTTACTGCTGATTCAGGTAAAACTGTGATAGATGAATAAAGATTATAAGCATTTAAAAATACAAAATACCTTCTGCAACAATCAGTGGCTCTGCCCTTTCAGCATAAAATCGTTCTGAAAATCACTGAAAATACAGAAAATCTTGGTGTTTAAAGTGGGTTGAAACTGAAAGATGTAATTTTTAATACAAAATAACACCTTTAAAGTACCCCTTAATTATCATCACTGCTGTTATATAGTACAACAAGAGAGCTATGGCAGCATTTTTCCCTTGAGCACTGGCTCAGATTGAGTGGGTCTGCTTGGACTTGCTTCCACTCCTTCTGCGAACAACTGAAGGAAACAGTTCTAACTCTTCAGGACCCCAAGAAAAAAGAAATTAAAATTTCCACGAACATAATATTTTTGTGTAAGTGTTGATTAGGTAGGTAACCCTTGCTACTCACCCCACATTCTCTGCGAGCAAAAAAGAAGCCAGTATGACTTAAAATTGAATATTCATATACAGAACAAGGCTATAATGCTGTAGTTCTGGCATTTCAGTAATTTTTTGGTCACCTGAAAGCCAGTGAGTCTTGCTGAAAAGGTCCAGTAGTAGACGTGTCTCATTCCTTTCCTGGTCCTCCTATCAGAGCACAGACACCACCATAGATAAGCAGGACATGGCCATTTGAAGAAAATACATATTTTTCCACATGTATCTGTGACTTTCTGGGGTACAGAGCATATAAAACTGGAGATTTGTAGAACATTAGGGAAGAGGAAAATGGCCACATATGCCATTTGCATATGCATGGCTGCAAGGCTGCCCCCTGCATTTCCATCCTGTTGCAACATAGTCTTGACTGCAGCTGATCATAGATCCACAATTAATAGACACAGATGCCATTTAAAAATATACCACAACTTACTGAAAAAAGGCAAGGATCTAATCTTGTACTTGACAGGGAAAACAACCTGAAACAGAAGATATGGAAAAATAGCTTCTCAGCTGAGACACATTGTGCTCATCCACTTCATCGGCAGCAGGGGGATTAGCTTACCCACCACAAGGGCAAGGAGCAACAGACTGGGACCATTTGAGGACAGAGTTTACATGTCACATGTGAGATGAGCTGGATCAATTTAAGAACAAAGCATACAAACACAAGATTTCTCCAGGAAATCTCTTTTCCTTGTTCTCATCTTTTCAATGGGATGGAAAGTGCTGCCTGAACAACTAATTTCTTTCTTAAACGGATTACCTTTAATTTAATTATAACATTAAAGGAGAAATATATACTGGTAACAATAACTTAAAACAGTCTGGTTTACTTCTTATTTGCAATAAATCTAGTTATACTGCCATGACCCTCAACAAAAGGGCTGTAAACTTGCAGGCTGTACTGATCCGATTGCCTATGTCCATGGGAGTATGCCTTAGCTGACTTGGTAAAATGTATGATTCTCAACTGAACCCCAATGCATGTTGAGAGAGATCATTCTCCCACTGAATGCAGTTGCAAAGTATGCTATGTTTCCAATGGGACAAGATTAAATCTCAGAATTAAGCAGGCAGCATGTGGTAAAGCCTACTCAGCCCAGGAGTATATACACACCTGCATGCATTAATCACTCTTCTGTGGGACAAACCTTTGCTATTAATCCCTGCTTTTATAGGGATTTCCAGGAAACCAACTCATGGTTGGTTTGAACTGGCCATGTTTGTGGATGACCTGACATGATGCTGCTGAAGCCAGCCAAAGTGGGTCAGTTTACACCAAGTAATTACCTTTGCCCAGCCTCTCCCCTTGCCAAAATGTCCTCACCCACTCCCCACAGCTGACCTAGCTTACAGAAAAGCCAGAGCTGCACTGTTCCCTTCTGGTGGCTGGTGAGATGAGGATGAAGTCATAAGATATTGTACCAACCTCAGGTACTGAGCTGGAGCAATCCTCCCTCTTTCTCTTCTCCATAAACCTTTAGTGACACTGAAGTGAGACTCTTTACGAAAACAGCACGTGAGGCTTTTGCAGTAAACTTAGCCAGTTTATTCCCTTAATGAAATTAGGGCCTGAAAAAGCTGCACTCACACACATGCATAAACTGTGCTGGAGTCAACTGCACGGCTTATGCACACATGGGAAAAAAATAGGGCCCAGTATTCATAGCAACACTGTGTATAAAAAAAAGAATTTGTGGAATTAAGAATAAAACATGAGGCAATTTGTTGATTTGCCGTGGGAATATATGAGAGCAACAAATGTGTAGATTATTCTAAGGTTGTTTTTTAGTGTCATTATCAGATCCAAGAACTGTATATAAAAGCATGCAGTCCTTCACATGCTAAAAGTATAGTTTGCTCAAACAATTGTAAAATATTCAGTATTCTTAAGATTAAATATCTGAATATTGCTTCTGAAGGAACAGCTGTCAGCTTAAATCTAAAGTCTAGTTTGTTTACTGGCTGTATTTTATATCTGTTAGAAAATGACACCAAATGGCAATAAAATTGTTGTAAGTATTCTACTGGGGAATATAAATGCCCTTTGGTTACAGTGTACATATCTTTATACATAATTCCAGTATATTTTCCCTAGAATTATGTTAAATATGTAAAAAGCCTTTTCTCATAAAGGTAAAAATGCTAGATGTTTCCAAGCTGTAATTTAGCATTAGTGTCAAGATTGCTTCAGAAAATAAGCTATGGTTACTGTTTCATTCTTTTTAAGTGTCACTCAGCATACCATATCTGATCTTGTATTCAAAATAAACTTATATGATTTTATTCACTTTTCAGAAGTGCAGGAGGGTTTAGACATAATTTATAGCATATGGATTGATGTAAATAGCTTAAACTAAGTAATTGGCTAGTCACCTACGCTGTCTTATCCTATTACTGCTAGGTACTTTTCAAGTAATTAGGGAAAACAGATCTCTTTTATCCAGTAAATTTAAATAGGATGAATCCTTGACATTTGTGCAGGCTTATTTGATAGATAAAATCATACTATACAAAAACTTTCTCTACAATGCTGAGGTTTACCAGGCCTATAATAAGAAACTGATTTTTTGTTGAGTTAAAGTGACTTATCTTTGCCCTTTTAATAAGAAATCAACTCCAGTCAGCAAAAGTCGAGATAAAAATCACCAAGTTGGTGTTATCACCATGTGGACAGCAAACACGTACCACTATCATTAACTTTTCTGTGCATGGATTTCAAATACATTTAAAATGTTAAAATTCAATAATTTCCTTTATATTACAATAACATCAGATTAATGAATAGTGAAAAGCATGAAAAGTGATTTATTTTGGGAAGGTCATTCCTTGGTTAGCCAACACTTCAATTGAATTACTATAAAGGGGAAATATATTACAGGTAAAAAGGAAAATGGTTTTTACTGCATGTGAATTCTTCGAGTTTTACAATGCTTATGATAAAAAGACTGCACCTACAAGCTTAACCTCTATAATTTTTATGCTGCGCATTTAAAAAAAAAACCTTTTTATTTAACATTTCTAGGGCAATTTATACATGTCACCTTGTACTTAATGTTCCTTTTAAAACAGTTAGTTTTACCTCATCCCTATGAAACCTATGAAACTACGTTTCATACCAGACATGAAATTTCTAGTTATACCAGGAAAACTGGACTTCCAATGGGAATACTACACATAAAAAAACAAGTATTTTAAACAAGCTATTGCTTAGAGGATATTTATTCCTAGCTGGTGTACTTCTACACACAGCGCTTACAAACTGGATTTGCTTACTGGGGAAAAAAATTTTTAAAAAAGAAAAGAAAGGTAATTATTATTACAGTGAGTTTTGGCTCTTTGGATAAAATTAAGTTCACACTGAAGTGATTTGCTGAATTAGGGCTATGAGAAAATCTTGCTTTCACTGAAATATAAAAGAGTAGGATGAAGCTGTAAGCATGAAGTCAATTCCTTATGAGCATCCAAGGACTTCACAGCAAGATTATGCAAAACTCCTCTTATGCCTGTCAAAGAATATCTGCAGATACGGAAACATGTCTAAAGTTAAAGTCACCAAGAGTTGAACACATGAATCTGAGGTAGAATTTGGCCTGGTGATTTCAGTGCTGTTCTCATACCCATGTGTTTGCCAAGAGGAACACTGCCCCAGACTTTGCCAGCCTGCACATACACCTCAGTTAGCGGAAAGCTGAGAAGCTACTGCTTATGCTGGTGGTGCCCTCTGAACAATGCCTATATTTGCACATGCTTTTTCAATGTTATTATAATTTCTGTGTTGTTTTTTGACAAATTGTTCATTTCCTCTTATTATACATATTATTTCTGAAGAACATCCACCAATACCAACACTCATCATGCTCTAAATGGCACAAAGCATTAAATATCTGATGGGTAGATCTTAGTCCCTAAATGCCTGAATTCATGAGATTCCACTGCAGTATTTAGGAATAAGTGTTATGGCTCTTTCAAGTACGAATTCTGGAACTTACAGAAATTAAAAGTCAAAGTCTTTTCATTTTGCTATTTTCAGAGTTACATGCCTTCAGAGTTTCTTAATAAAAGTGAACAAACAAACAAAAATTTACACTGAAATAATTACATTTTCACTCTTAGTATGTTACTGTAATAAAAAGGAAGATTGTTTCACAGGAAGAAGGTGCATGTAACCCCCAGTCCCTAGATGCTGTTGAATTACTCTTTGCATTCTGCAGTTGTACAAGAGCACTAGCCCATCCAGAAGAACAAAATAAGTGAAAATTGATTATTTTCTTACTCTGTGGACGCTGCAGACCAGGTAGATGTATATACAAAGGTAGGACATGTCACAATTGCCACAGACGGCCCCTGTTCTTACATGTCGTGTTCCTACAGTCTCAAGACAACATTTCATATAAATATCTTGTCTCTGGTGAGGAGAAAGAGGCTTGCTGATCATGAAGAAAGAAGAAAGGCAGCTGTCATTCCTATGACAGGGAGAGAGAATAGATGATATTCTCTGCCCTCGCCAATGTGGAAAAAGAGCCTTCCCTTCTTCACCACCACTGGAAAGGTGAGGAGAGGAATGAAAAGCAAAACAGGAACACATTTTGTTTATTTTGGTGAGGTGTTGTACCTATTCTGGCATAAAACAGGTAAGATTATGAAATTATATTATGTAGGTAAACTTCTGGTAAAGAGAAATCCTATTTACACCAATGAGTGATCCAACGGAAGCTGATTAAATTGAGGATAAGAGGAGACCTCTGACCAAATACAGTATAAGGATCCAGAAAAATCTTTCCATTGAGTCACTGGGAGCAAAATACGTAAGACAGACTAGGGTTAGGTAAACTAAATTACCTGAGTCTTTAGAACTAGCTCTAGATATTCAAACTGAAAATGCTTATACACAACAAGCTGTCAACAGAGGGAGCAGACTGAAAAGATTATTCCAAGAAGCCCAGGTGCCTTTCATCTCCTACACTCTTAAAAACTATACATAACATTGCAGTGCACCCTTCAGCTCCAAAATAATTTTCTAACCCCACTCAATTACTCTTGCTTGTCTAGGTGCAGCAAAGGGAAAAAAAATGCTCCTGAGGGGTGACAACAGCAGCAAGTGGTAAAGCTCAGGTGTATTTTTCCCCGTGGCAGTAAACTTCTCACCTGTCAGTGTATAGTTTAGAATTCATTAAATATTCCTAATTTGGAACTGTAGTAGAAAGCCCTGACCTATAAAACACACAAATGTATAATTACATCTGTTATCAGCTAAATGTAAGATCTGTATACGGGCTTTACTGCAATTATTAGTTAAGCACATTTCTTACATGTAATTGCATTTAGATCTACAAGTAAAAATGCTTTAAAGCACGCACTGATCTCCTAAATTAGATGTGCAACTTTCAAGACAATGAGGTAAGACTCAGTCATGGATTTTAGGGATAGGCTATGTTATGATCTGGTGTGGGAAACTATAGAGAAGTGGCTTGAGCCGTCCACATTATGCAGTGCTTACTTTGTGGATGCTGGAAGCTTCTCAAAAGCTCACCTGGGAAGACAAAACTACATTGTATGAGAACACATTTCTTCTCTCTTAGAAGTACAGAACATATGAACGAGCTGAAATGCTGCACTGAGTTAAGATTGCCTTGGGTGTTCGAAGACCCTCCTTCCAAAGCGGAGTGGAAGTTGAATGAAATCTCACCACTGAAAAGCTGAGAAGAACTTAATTGAGAAAAACCATTCTGCAAAGAGCTACATTTGTAACAGGCAGAAAGTAGGAGTTGGGCTGCCTGGTTGACATCCAACAAGGAAAAGGTGTTTTAGCAAAAGTCTAGGCAATTATTCATGTGTGGAGTTTCTTCAACAGACTTGGGCATGGACCTGGATTTGCCAGTTTCTTTGTTCCAGTAATTAAGTTCTACTTCATGTAGGCCACATGCCTTCTCTTGTTTTCTTTGGCCAGCTCGAAGACACTGGTGTCTTCACTCTGGTGAATCACAAGTTCCCCGGGCAGAAAATTATGTTTGGATTCCTTGAGGACAGTTTCCTTTAAATTAAATTTTCTTTAAAAAGCCAAGTAGGGCAAAGATATTAAGAATAAAATCTTTAATGAAGAAAACAGCCTTGAAATATTAACCAAAGGAGCAGAAGCAATGTTTGCCACATGCTAGAAAGAGGTACTTGAACCTGAACCTTCAGCTTAGAAATGCTCAGCTGAAAACATTGTGCTTCATCATCGTTTATGCTAGTTTTGGTAAAAAGATCTCCATGATGATGCTCCCACTTCTTATCTGGGTAGGTAAAGTAATATTCTTTGACTCTACTTTTTCTTAAACACCAATCTTTTTTTAAGAGTCTCTCAACACAAGACCAAAGGCAAAAAGGAAATGTTCTTCTTCAAAGCACTTAGAACAAAAATGGCAAAGCAATGAACAAAATGCAGCCCATGAAACAAGTAATGGGTGATACATCTCTTTAATAACATCCTGTATTGTATTTTAGTGCACAAGCTGCTGAAATGCTGACAACATCCAAGATTCAATCTAAAACATGCAAGATGCCAGTAGGTAATCTAACTGTGCCTTAGCTCTGTGTATCTGAGTACAAACTACGTGAATGACCATGCTTGCAGCAATAGCTGTCCATTAAACGTGCACAGTACTTACCTTGTATATTTATATATACATAATTCCTGTACAGAATGACCTTATGTGGTTCTAAGTGATATATATTTATAAATAATCTCTGTGTGTGCAGTTTCAATGTATATCTTACATAATTGCCTTTAAATGGCTCTATAAACAATCCGAAATTGCTACTTTGCACTGCAAAAGCATTAACTCATTGATTATACACTACTGTTTAGGAGTGAGGTCTTCCTATGGAAGTGTGTATTTCGGGCAGGGTCAGGCACGGCCTATTTTCCTCTTTTGACTGTGACCTAGTTCTGAAATGCACCCGTTTGCCTTCGAAAGGTGGCAGTGAGGGAGCCTGCTCGGACCTACCTCAATGATAGCCCCATCAGGTAGCCTGAGGAAGCGCCGGTAGAGCTCCTGGAAGCCGCTGAGGTGAACGGTGTAGACACAGATGCGAACAGTGGTGCTACCTTTCCGGCTGGCTGCAGCGTCGGGGATTTCGTCCTGGTGCTGGAGGTCACAGCTGGAGACACCAGGCTGGCTGGCGTGGTCCTTCCAGATGTAATCAGACACTGCCACCTAGTGAAACACAGCCCCCCCGCCCCCCGGACACACGCACACACACAGAGGCCCCCCGCCCCCCACCAAAGGAACATATTTAATTAACTTCTGGCAAGAGCTTAACCGATTTAAAATGATTTTACTATAAATCTGCAAAGCCTGTACCATATGCAGCGCTTGCACACAGTTCTCTACTACATATTTTTTTATGACATAGATCTAAATAGAGAAGATAGACAAATCCCTGGTGTATATTCTATAAAGTTAATTCTGCACAGATGAAGCTGTAATTGACTCCTGTATTAACCAAAAGTAGGGAGATCAAGCAGGGTAGGTTAAACAATAAAATGGCAATGCTGACTAAAAAAAAAAAAAAAGCTTCCCAAGAATTTTGTGAGCGAGTATTTGTATTTCTCTCTCTTTGAGAAGCCTTTGCTCCTGTACCCACAAGCACTTTTTAGTCTCTGATCTCTGTATAATATTAAAATAACCTTGTGCTGCTAACTGAATCGTAGATCACGCACAGTAAATAAGGAGTATTTTAGTGCATTGCATAAAGCTAGTTTATTAACAGTTACCTTGCTTCCTAGTTTGCTCTAAACATGTTTGCTTTGGCAGGTTTTGTGTCCCCCTACATCAGTCAGAATTTCCATTTAACCTTTCTCATGTTAATTCTTTACACAGGCTGAGCAGAATGCAAGAACTCAGACGGATCATGGAGCAGGGCTTAAGCACTCTTCATCCTTAACTAGAAATGATGATGAGAAGCATTATTTTTATATTGCCTCTGAAGTGCAAGCGTAAGCTTTTTAACCCTCCACTTTTGCAAGACCTTTTCGTCACTCATTTTCTCCCATGAGATGCCACTCCTGTTTGTGGAAGGAAGGGATTGGTGATATTGGTACATCCTTACAATACATCAGCATGCTCTTCCCAAACACTTCTATTTAATGTAGACAAAATACCACTTTTGCTGGCCTAGCACATGCTTTTTCTTTCAAGAATGTGTATTACACTGGCAGAAATGATTGGAACTTACAAAGCTAGCTAAAGAAAAGCTCTCATTTAAGATAGATACATCAAAACCTTCTTCCTCATAGTTTTGCTTTTACTTTTGGCTGAAATGAAGAGGTCAGATTCTTACAAGAGGTCTCAAAAACCAGATACAAATTTTTCCCCTCACTTGGAAAAAGTTAGATTTAGCTCAGTTTGCTTGTGTTCCAGTTCACGTTTCCTCAGCTGTTCTTACGCATTACAAGGAATCCCATAACTAGCACAGTGTGCCAATGCCAGGATCCTGACGTTCATGCTGCTATTATGAGCCACTGCCTTAGGAGAGGATTTGTTTTAGGTGAATTAAGAAAGCAAGAACACATATAGGAAATTATCTCCAACTCTTTTCCAGGAATGACAGAACAATAAGATACTCCATTTTAGAGCCAGCTTCCATTTACATCAGTGCTAATAAATTTTTTTTACATTTTAAATTAAGGAAAGGTCGTCTGAAATTTAAGGTAAAATAAGGACATTCTGAATTTTCCACACCAAAGTCTCTGGTGTTCACAGGCTTTCATTCAAGACATGTTAGGAACATACAGAAGCCATAAGGACAGGACAAGCTCCGTGTTTTCTTCTGTCTACCACACAAGACACATGCCTGCATTACACAGTGCTCCATAAGAATTAAGGTGGCCAGTGGTCTCAAGAAAGCAGGAAGGCAACTTGCACTGGTACAGTGCTGGCTTGAGCAGAGACAAGCTGCTGCAAGAGCTGCCACACCACAGCCCTTGCAATGGTTACCCTCCTCTCTCATCCCAGCACCTCATTACCAGAACTTCTAACCTGTCCAATTTGAGAGCACCAAGGCTTTCCTGGCCTCATGTTTCCTCCTTGATTTATGGCTTCAGGAAAGATAAATGGTTCAGAGACCCAGTTCAGAAACTCAGTCTTCAGGAAGCACAGCAAACAGAATGATCTCTGTCGTGATTCTCCTTTTATGCTAGATGCATTTTAGTCTGCATTGCTAGCTTCCTTTATTCAAAGTGTTTTCTTCCCTCCTGAATCAGTCCCATGCTTTCCCTTGCTTCTTGTCTGACTTTCGTCTTATCTCTCACTGAATCTGCTTGTTCTTCTCTTGTGTTTGTCCCTATCAACTAGCAGGGAGCTTTTTTACTGTGTGTTTTGCAAGCCACGGATATGAACACCACATCCTTCCTGGCAGCTCTGTTTTTCCTGTTTGAGCTGTGAGCTCTAGGGGGCAAAAATATGCATTCTGTACTCGTCCAGCACAAGGAAGAGCATGGACCTTCCACTACTTTCACACAAATAAATTGCCATTTATTTTTTCAATCAGTGCCAGATCTGAGTGTAATTTACAACAAACAATTACTGTGAGGAAGCCAAAGGCATGTCACTCAAACCTTTGTGCCTGAGCAAGCCTTCACCTTGCCAGGGCAAAGACCTTCTTTGGAAGTTCTTGACTCTGGGTGCCATCCCTGTGACACTATTTCCATATGGGACCAGGTATGGCATCAGAGGTCTCTGTCTTGCCACCTCCCCAAGAGCAGACAATTCTGCAGGGTAGTGGGAGTACACAAACCCATCTGACCTGCTGTCACATTTCAAGGTCTGGTGAATTCCCTCTGAGGACATTTACTTGACTAGCCAAGAGAACATGAGAACATGATGATATTGTTCTGCATGTCCTCCTCCCACCCCACTACCTTTCCCCTTCCCCCAAAAAAACCCAGCACAGATCAATCATCTGACAACTGAATTAGAAAAGGCACCACCAAAACTGTTGGTGCTGTGGTGAGTTGCATAGTCTTGGTCTGGGATAGGCACTAGAAAGGAAGGAAAGAGGACCCTTGGCTGGAGCGTCACTCATTAACCCTTCCTCAAAGTCACCTGGTAGTGTGAGTTTGCCTGAGGGCAGACTCTTCAATATGTGGAGGGATATAACATCTGAAAACCACTTCCAGGAAGTGGGAGCAGCTCTGTTTGTGGCTGTGGGTTTAGAGACCCCAGCGCAAAAGGACCTTTCCACTCCCTCCTTGCTAGCACCATCTGAAAGTATTTGGCAGACAGATGTCCACTGCCTTGAAACACTCAAAACACATTTCTGTGAAGTGATAGGTCACTAGAGAGCTGCTGTGGCCTACATAACCTGAAGTAAGCTCCAAAAGTAAACTCTACTGTCATCTGAAATTTCCATCATTAAGTTAATCAAAAATGTCCATTCATTTCTACAGGAATACAATATGAGTTAATAAATCCACCGAGACAGGCTAGTCAAGAGAGTGTGCATATAGGACATGTCAGAGAAACTGAAGTTAGCAGTGATCTAGATTCACAAGGGCTGACAAGAAACCACAAAATGCCAGAGCAGTGTACAGTAATCCTTAAATGAAATTCATCTTTCAGCAGAAAAACACATTAAGGATGGTAATTCAATGATAAAAGAGGCAGGCCAGAACAGGTTCAAATGCTGAATATTTCACAACATAACTTAATTAAAGCAGGAGTGTGAGGCTGTTAATCGCTTTATAATAGTTCAGCTTGAAATGAGGTCTGATGTGAGTGCCCTTATAGTTTATTTATTTATATTATTATAATCATAAAATGTTACATCGACCTAATGCAAAAGTACAGTTTTCACTGGCCTTTATTACGTTGGCAGTTTTTCTCCTTTTGGTCCTCCTATTTTTATGTAAGTATGTGAAGGGAAGAACTGGGAGGAAGGGTCATGAATTTAGGTCAGATCAGATGATTCAGAAAGTCTCATGTGGGTTTAAGTCTTATTAATAATTTTAATACATTCTTCCTTGACAACAATGATTTCAATCACTGCTCTTTTAACGTACACTGTGACGTAAAAATACACAGGTTTTTAAAAGAGTGGAACACACTTCTCCTACAAAAAAGGTAAATTATGTCAACCCTTTGGAAATTACAGTTCATAACCTAGAAAAAAAGACAATAATACATTTGTAAGTACAAACACAAACGTATTTTGTTGCATAAATGTATTATGCCATACCAAGTGTAGAGAAACATGTTATTGAAGTAGAACATATTTTAAACACAAATATATTGATAAATAGATATGTATAAATATATTACACAACCGAGGCACAGCAAATTAATATTACTGATATTTCCTGGGTCAGGGTATAGAAAATGCCACACTAGTGTGTCAAGGTACTATGAAGTTTTCTATTGTTTGACAGCTTTTGTGAAAGAAGAAAGGAAAGAATATTTCCTCAGATTTTTCTGGGCGACAGTGGGAATGAGAGGAAGACTGACTTCCAGTGTCTTAAAAAAAAGACATCAGCATAAAAAAAGGTTTTTTAAAAATGTTGAGAAATATACATGTGTCCAAACACTTGATTATGATTAGTACTTATTCTTAACTGTTTGCAGCAGCATTACTATTAGCAATGTCATGAGAATCAATTCCAGCCTCATGCATTGCAAAATGTATAAAAAAATTATTTGAAAACAGCATTCAAAGAAAATGCATAAAATGAGAAAAATGGACCAAATCGAGCGGTTGAGAATGCGTGGAACTGAGTGCTGGTCATGAGAAATAATTACCAAAAGTTACAAGCTGTTAACTTTAGTCAAAAGGGCAAAAAAGTGGAAATTACTAAAAAAAAAAAAAAAAAAAAGACATCAAAAGTCAAGGGTGCTGTATTTACTTCAAGTAACATTCATAAACATGGTAAGTGCATTTTCTGTGGTAAGAGTTGTAAATATGGGAATTACTGTCCTGGAGGCAATCTTTGTTAAACCAGCGTAGCTTTACAATTAAAAAAAACAAAAGCTGGCTAGTGCTAACCTCTGAGGCAAGTACAGCAACCCTTAAGCTTTACAAACCCCATTTCTGACAAACTGGTGCTAAAACCTTGCCAGCAGCTCTGGTAAAAGAATTTACATGGAAATCTCTAAAAACATCCTTCCTGTCTGGGTCCAAGGCACCTTGGTGGCATCCAGGTTCCAGTGAGGCTACCACCGGACCTCGGTCAGACTTAGATGTGACAGCGGGGAAGGTTTCCAAGCCACTGTAGGAAGGATGGGGTACTTTACAAGTCGTGAAAATGAACTCGGTTTGAATAAATCATGAAATTGGAGAAATGGCAAGCAAAGGCACGAACAAGAAAAGCTATTAGGACTGCCAAAAATCACACCATCACAAGAAAGGCACACCAACGTTCCTCATATTTAACCCTTACACACACGGAGCACTCGCACACATTTATACAGGCGCAGCTCACTTTGGAGGGGCGATAGCTTGTGCTCACACCCCTGGGGCAATAATGAGGCGTGTGAGTGTCTCAGCAGAGGCCTTTGTGGGCTCCTGGCAGACGATCCATGCCAGGCACACGAGGAGTATCAACCATACCACGACTGACGGAGCTGGAGAGGCGGCAAACGCCTTCAAACCAGTGTGATACCCCACCTACGACTGCCCACAGTAACTCTGCAGAGAGATAACTCCTCTCTAGAGCATCCTATTTATGAACATAATGGACCAGCATAAGGAACCAGTAGTATCCAGGAATTGTTTGTTTCAGTCAAATTATGAATGCCTGAAGCATTGTTGTTACAGTCTTTCCTGATTTATTTAACAAACAGGCATGGACAGACTAAATGGTGAAAAAAAACATACACAGAGAATAACCTCTTTGTAAACGACTAAGGAGAAATCCCAGAATAGATTTATGGAAAGCTGCTTAGCATCATAGCACTAGGAAACAACAGCAGGACTTTTTGTTTCTGATTTGCAAAAGCATCATATTTATGGATATGTCCAGTGAACAGCAATGCAGATCTTTTCTAGGGGATGATTTTCATCTCCTGCTTTTAGATATTACAAAGTGCAGCCACATATTCTTTAGCTACACTGCACACACTGCTTGTGTAGTCTGCTGCTTACCATTCCATTTTTTCAGATCTAAATCTTTTGTGGTTTTAAGTGTCCACACTTCAGTCACCCATAAAAAATATACAAATGTAGAAATACTCTCTTCCAAACAATAATAAATCTAGGGTAAAAAAAGGCATCTCAAGAATTAAGTCAAGGAAAACTGATATTCAATGCAGTGAGTAAAAAATAAAGGCCACAGCTTTCTTGCATTTCCATGTGCATAGCAGTGTCTTTGTCCATTGATTTGCCCTAAGGAAAGGAGATAAAATACATTCCCTTCCTATTCCAGAGAATCCTGCTATATTCCGAGCCCAGAGTGGCTTTGGTTCAGATGGGCAAGAGAAAGCTCTCTCCATGCCTCATTTCCCAAATTTTATAAGGGATGCTGGAATCAGTTACTTAAGAAAGCATCTTCAGTAACTTCAGACAGACAGGATTTTATATACAAAAGTGTTTAGGAAAAGTTATTTCCCCTATGGAAGTCAGGATTTTAATGCATACAAGGGCATATCTGTGTAAATAAGACTGTCTGCTATTCATTATCTGCTCATCAACATTTGTTATTCATTACTCATGTGTTTACAAATGTAATGCAGTCAGAAAGCAGAAATAATACTATATGACTTTGGTGACCAAAAATACACCAGAAACAACAAATAGTAAATAGATCCATGGAGCAGTTCATCTTATGGGATAAAGTTTGCCCACAGAAGACATTCTGTGAAAATTTTGTGAAAATAGCCCTGACAGATCTGTAAGTAACAATGCAGTTCAAAAATAATATGTAAATAGAAAACAAAGGAGCTAAGTTTGTCAATTAATTTATTGGCAATGAGCATTTTATTTTTACTGTTTGGAACTGATTAAATGCAGAGAAAAGATAGCTAAAAGAAAAAAGTCCGTGTTCATAGATTTCATTCAATTTGTCCAAGACCATATGCATTCAAGATGTATGTCTGAGAATGAGACAGGCTTTTATTCACCTGTGACTTACATCAGATGGACAGATCTGTTCCTGGCAGCTAAATAACATTTTTAAACTTGTATCATTACATGGACAGTAAATCAGCTGAGAACTTAAGACTAAAATACATTGGACTAGTGGCTTCTAGTTGCATCTTCTTGAGTTTCAGAAAATTTCCTGCAGTGCAGGCAGTGGAATAGTGTATCCTTGTGCTAGTGGGGTTGAGCACAGCGTGAATGGTGCTCTTGTGGGAGGTGTCTTTTATTCAGTACCTGATCAAGTCTAAATTTTAATTTCTATTTTTTTATTCAAACAATAGCAAAATTGCTGTGATGTTTTACTAAGAAACAAAATATTCCTGGTTTGCCGGTTTAGATCCAGCTTTCTTTTCAAGCAGATGAAAGGGGGCTAGGAAAATGAAGGTGAAAAGCAAAAGTAAATTTAAACACTTTTAGTAAAACATATGTGAACATCTGTGAAGGGTGGTTGTCCTCTTTTAGAAATACTGTAATTTTGCTCTGATCTTTCAGTAAACCTGGTAAGTATACTGACTACTCCAGCACAGATGTTAATTATTAGCAAACATTTACCACAGAAGTATCTAGAATGTCTCACTCACACTGCAGCCCCATTGCTCCAGCAGCTATAGAGACAGGTAGAAATGGGGTGCCCGCAGAACAAGGAGTTAAGAGCCTGTGTTTAGATCAGAGTGCATTCATGTGGCTATTTGCTTTAACTGTCCATAAATTATCTCATCTGATTTTCCAAATAATCACCTGCAATCAGATGCTTTCTTGCAGACATCACTGCAGAAATAGGTCATGGAGGAAGAACTGAAAGAAAAAGCTTTCACAAACACCTCCTTGGCAGGGTGGAGAGTAGTGGAAGGGTGTGACACATCTGTGTAAGCTGTAGTGTTAAAGCAAATACTGGTTTCATTACAGAAAAGAAGGGAAGAAAGAAAATTAAGATGGCAGAATTTTGGGTATTCCTTTGTGTTCAAGGTTGACGTTCTCCATTCTCATCTCATCCCCTCTGCCATCTTCACCCCAAGGATTGTTTTCCTGCCTCCATAGGGCCAGCATCCCAATTGCAAACTCATCAGAAGCTAAGCCAAAAGTGCCTCAATTGCTAAGGTATTTCCTTGTCAGTTTACTCCTTCTTTTTCCTGTGCCAGGGTTTTCTTTTTTGCTCTTGCAAACAGTTTAGCCACACCTGGAACTGATGCTTCTCTAGAAATCTAGGAATGGAAATCCACTGTAGCAAGCAGAGACAGAGTCAAAGATTTGGGGAAGTCTGCATGAGCCTTCAACAGGGTATGCAAACCAGTTGGGTCTGCAAAACTTGCAAAAGTAACTTGCAAGATCAGGCTGTCTCCCAAAGCTCTCTGAGCATACCAAGAGCCTCTCAGCAATGCCTTCTTCCCTGCTTCAGTTAAGAAACCAGATAGCAAGAATTCTTCTCACAATAATATTTTCCACTTGTAGCACACTATTGCAAAAACGGCCTCTTTGTGGTACTTCAGCAGTTTTGTCTTCAGTTCAAGCAGGAACCATGAAACATACAAAAAAATAATTTGCAAACAAAGCAAAGATGACTGCTAGGAACCCTAGGAAATGGTTTGTGGTACGGCTTAAAGTTTTGTGTGAAGGTGTGGTGTGATTTTATGCACGCAAGAAAGATTCTGTTCACAATTGATTTTACCTTAACTAGTTTACTTTTCCTGAATTAAAAGTTACTGTCTGAGATATCCAGAAATAATTGTATTGTGTTACTGAATTTGATGTGCTTGGTTTGGGGAAAAATGGTTGAGTCTACTGTTACCAATTGTCTATGATACTGAAGCTTATTATTAATGGAGTGTACTCTTATATCCTTATTTTTTCCTTCTCGAAAGATAGCAGAGTTCAGCATCCGATAAACATATAAATTGCATTTTTCTTTTCACACAGGACAGATTTCAACTTCTGAACCAGCAGCCAACAAAGATTCCCCCAGCTGCTAGGAAAAAAAAAAAGTAAGTATTTGTGAAGAAAGGCATAATAAGATCAGAGGGAAGCCTGTCATAAAAATGCACATTGCATAATACATGATGGATCAGTTCTATTATTTAACTTTTGCATAGATATAACAATACAGAGATATGCTAACCATCATAGTCAGCATTAATTTACAGTGGGAAAAATAATTAGAATCTCACTTTTTCTGAAGAATGGAGTGAAAATGTAAACAATGCTTCCCTCCAGGCAAGTGCTTTATCAAGTTGACAGGTGCATTTGAATTTCCATGGGTGGGGGACATAATAGGTTATTTATGTGTCATTTTAATAGAAAGGCCCAACCATCAAGATGGACAGGAGACTTTATCAGTACTGCTGTTTGCAACTAATCCACCAATTTAATACCCCATGAAAATACCTGCAACAAAACCTGGACATTTTTCTTTTCCACTCCATTATAGGCAAATCAATATGGGTGCTATTCATCTCAAATCTTTGGCTCAGCAGGTGCCCACTGCACAGAGCTCCTCACAACACTGGTGCACTGGTACAGCCAAATAAACATAGACACTTTGACTTCTGGTTCCGCCAGTGACTCCACGACAGGATCACAACAGTGCACATGGATCACTAGTTTACTCCCAAATAGAAGCAAGCAATAAAAAAAAAATCTTTCTTCTAGGGTTTTTTTTTTCTTGTTTTGGTTTGGTTTTGAGAAGAAAAAATCCAGCACAAATTTTTTAAAGTTTCTGATTACTGTAAGTAATAAGTAGCCACTCCCTAATTTTCACAAAAAGTATACTCCTGGCTGGAGAATAGCCACAAGCCAGAAAAACATTGTATGTCTCCTAGCTGTAACGTATTTCTTTACACAAATTTGCCATGAAAAAGAAAGATGCTAAAATGTGTACTCCAGTCACACCTTCTTGTGCATTAGCTCTGCTAAAGGCTGCCTTTTTTTGTCCTGTGTAGGGCTGTGACATTGTGTGACACATAGCCCCAGTGTGACCCAGGGTAAATTGGGTAGCCATGCTCCAATTTCTTATTCCTTTTCCCTCCTTGATACTGTCATCTGTACAAGCACACAGGTTCCCCCTGTACTTACCTGCACAGCTATTGCTGCCACATTTTTAATACACAGCGTATGCTGATAGTCCCCTAGTCCTTCATTAGTATGTGTGTGTGTGTGTGTGTACACAGTCAAAATCAGCCCAACCCACACCAGGAAAAAAAAGTATTTTCCATTAGAGAATACTTTAAAAACCCCAACTATTTTCGAGAGCTGAAGGTTTCCATTATTGCGAGTCCATCCTGATCTGCGTGCAAAACTTCAGTTTCCAGATTCATGACCCACCGGCGTCTGCATGGACTGGAAACACAGTCCCCAATGAGCTTGCAAAGCTTTAGAATACATCTAAGGAGGACAGAGTTAATGAGATCATCCACCATTCCCATGTCCACTCAGAAGTGTGCTCTAGTTCTGTAGGGATAATTCTCTTCTAACTGAGACAGGTACGGCTCCAGAGATGTTTCAAGTATGTAACTGGAAGTATCTTTACATCCCCTGGGTAACTCCTCAGACTAGCTACTCCTGAAACTTTTTGCAAAAGCAAGCAATTCATAAGGACATAAATTTGATTAAAAACAGACTTGGGACATTTCCTATGCTCAGTCTTTCAGTCTGCAAAGCTCATGAATCCCTGTGGTTAATTAAGAAATATTACTCATGGTAAGATCCAGTTATAATAAAATGTATGTTGCCCGAACATAGCATCTTAATAAGTTTCAGAAACAGTCACTCCCCCATTTGCCTCCCACAACTTCTAGCTTGGTGACCATGTTTTCTAGTAGGAGGACGATGTCACTTCTCTCATTTGCAGAGTGCGTACTGTCCTCTCTCTTGGGGGTCATCAAGGCACTTACAGTGAGGTTGTAGGCCAGATAAAATCCCCTGGAAGCAGTGCCAAGCAGTGCTTACACTGGGACAAGGGAAGAGAGCCCTGGGAAAGGCACAGTCTGGGAGGGCATAACTTGAGCCCTCACTCCACAACAGAGGGAGGTAATATCTCTTTCCTGTGTGAAAGCACCTTATAGTTCACTCATTTATTACCACAAGAGGTATATCACAAGTTAAGAATGGTAAAATGTGGAAAAGAAACCCAAATAAATTAAGTTAGTCTCAACTGATATATTAAAAGGCAGCTAAGTCTGGGTAGAAGACTATAATAGCAAAGAGACGAAACTGTGGGATGCTGGGTTGGTAAAACAAACAGACCTGGAAGTCTAAATTTTAGCAAAATTTTACACCAGTATCTATCTTTTGCTCTGCTTGGATAACAGCTCCTTCCATAAATCATGCAAGGAATGTAAGCAGAATGTCAGTTCACCATCCTCATTACATCAGACAGTGGATACTGAGCAGGAAGATGACTGTTTACTCCCTGATGATTTTGCTTCAATTTTGATAGCTTAATGTAGGACAGGTTTCTTATCCACTCACAGAACTAATGAGAGATGTTCCTATTTTATACTAGAGTTTTGTTATGTAGTGAAGATATAAAAAAAGGTGAACATTGAAAATTACTTTGGTCTGAGTAAAGCTGACTGAGCTTATGCAACATGGAATACAAAAAATAGCACCTGTAACTGACACATTTATTTTCAAAAGGGCAAATGTCAAGAAAATTATTAGCAAAATTAACAATAGATCTTTAAAAATATAGATCTAATGCCTTTTCACCATTTGTTCTAAGTAAATTTTATGCCTCTTACAGTGGGATTTGTATCATGTATAAATCTTAATTTCAATGGAAAATATAGACTGTATCATAGTTTAGATAATACAGTGAAGTAATTTCATATTTCATTTAAAAATAAGTTTTCTACTTCTCATGTGTGCTTGATTCACTGCATCTCTGGTGCTTTTATGCTGGTGTAGCTACTTTGATCAAGTAAAATTAGAGTAAAGGACAGCATCACAGGAATGTATCGCACCCATATATTTTATGTTATTTAACTGTAACCAGAACATTTCCTCATTGTCATTGAAAAACACATCAATCCACAGAATGCTAAGCATAGAAAAATATCAATCAAATTAGTGTATTATTCCAGAAGAAAAAGGGAAAGTGTACCCAAGAGCAGTGTAATGCCTTCTGAAGCTGGCAGAGTAAACAAAACCTTAGCTGATACTTTTCAAGGACTGAAAGCACCAAGAGCTGGTTTCTGTGTACTGAAGTTGCCTAAGATTGATTTAACTGTCCACCCCATTTTTTTGGTACATGTAGAAGTGTGAGTTTCCAATTAGAATTATCAGCTCTTTCCTGGTTCCTTTTCTAGTTAAATGGGTTGGGGATCTCTTTTGGGAAGGAGTGACTTGTCTTCTTACTTCCAGCACATTTTGATGGTTTGGTTTTAGGGAAATACTTCCAAAAGGCTGTTGACGTTCAAAGTCTTAGCACATAGAAAATGGGGATGCTCCATCTTTTTGTCAAGTTAAAATATATTTTGATAAAAAAAATAGTGAGAAAAATATTTTGAGATCTTTTCTGGAAATTAATCTGGGAAAGAGTATTTATGAATTATTTTTTCTTTCATTTTAAGGACTCACTTCTTGTCATTGCAAGAGGATCAGCAGTCTTGCTTGACTCTCCTCTTATTTGAGCTGTTTCTAGCCAACTGTAACTTGCGATCCCAGTTAAGATTACAAATTTAAGATCAGGCTATCTTAGTATGCACTCACCCACCAAAAGCACTCTTCTGTTTGCCCAGACTATTTACTTTCTTGAAGCAGGACCAGCTCCAGGCATAATTAAAGCAGGCAGATGCCTGGGACATGACTTTTTCTTCTCCATCTCTTTTGCCTGCAGCAGTGCCCCAGCAGCCAGACTGATGCCTGCTACTGCAGCCAGGGAAGATCCCTGTACTGGGCTGCTCCTCTAGAGACAGCAAGACCAGAGGTAGCTTGGGAGTCTCCATGATAACTGTGCTGCAGCAGCCAAAACTACCATGTCCCTGTGGTAGCAGCATCCCATTGTACCTATGCTGCAAAGAAATCTTGAATTTGAGATGCTGTGGACATGGACTGAAGACAATAGGGTTTGTTCTTCTGGATGTAGCTTAAAGCAGCCAGGTGCTGTAGTGTCCTGTCTAGAAAAAGCCATTTCAAGATCATGCTAATTTGACTCCCAGAATTAGATCGTGTGTGGTCCCTTGGAACTTGAGCTATCTTAATCTCTAAAGTGTAATGTTTAATAACCAATTTCACAATCCCGTTTCTATTTCCTGGGATAACACCAGTATTTGTGAAACAAATGCCCTCTCCAATTTCCAGCATAAATGGATTTACATATACAATAATTCATTGAAATAGAATGGCTGGAAGGACTACTTTAATCTTCTCTGCCTTGAGATGTTGCAGTTCTATTTTCTAGACTTGTGTTTTCCTCACGGTTTGTTCATACCTCACAGAAAAATTATGCATGTAATATACAACTCTTTACTGATCCATTTATCCACCTGTAACTCAGAGATAATTCTATCTATTTCCCTTCAAAGCTTTCATCTGCACATCAGCATCTTCTGCTTTTTGTACTTGGAAAGATGATGAAAGAAAAACCTTAGAATCACAGAATCACAGAACAGTTTGGGTTGGAAGAGACCTTAGATTATCTCGTTCCAGCACCCCTGCCATGGGCAGGGACACCTTCCACTAGACCAGATTTCTCAAAGCCCCATCCAACCTGTCCTTGAACACTTCCAGGGATGGGGCATCCACAACTTCGCTGGGCAACTTGTGCCAGTGCCTCGCCACCCTCACAGTAAAGCATTTCTTCCTAAAATGTTCTTAAAAGTTCCTGAACAGATAGCATCCAAGGGAGAAGCAATCCAATTAGGTTCTGGTGCACCATGCAACCTCATGTCCTCGCACTCTTGTTGGTGGTTTGGGAATTTCAAGAGTGGCTGCTTATAGAGTCAGCCACTATGCGGGAAGAAAAAAGAAACCAAAATAGGCATTGGGTATTGTTACAGTCCAGTTGGTCTCAAGCAGGAGGGAAGACTTGCAGTGGGTTGAAACCTCA
Source organism: Callaeas wilsoni (assembly GCA_013398955.1). NCBI lineage: Eukaryota > Metazoa > Chordata > Aves > Passeriformes > Callaeidae > Callaeas > Callaeas wilsoni. The sequence goes on along the minus strand of VWPU01024022.1, from coordinate 30,739 downwards.
AAGGTGTTGTACAAGAGACTACATCCAAACTAAGAGCTATGTTATACAGCAGGAGGGTGTCAGGTGAACTATAAAACTACAACCATATAGCAGAAGAAAGATGCCTAAACGCAAATGTTTTGAGATCGTTCTTATCTTTAATGTTTTAAGTTTATTATTGCCAATACCTGATGGGAAAAAAACAAAAAGAACATGCTTCTTTCATGACTACCTTCTACACTGTTTTAAGTTCTAATTCTATACTGGTTATATATGAAAAGAAAAGATACATACCATAAATTTAGTACAGATTTTATAGAGAGTTTAGACAGCATTAGATGCTCAGTTACCTAACAAATTGCTTGATCTTTGTATCTTGTTCAGATAAAGGATTTAGAAGTGGCAAAGAATAAGGAAAAAGCAATTGAAGTGGTATGAGCAAACTATGTTGATTTAGAAACCAAGTCAAATAAAAAAAACATTACAATAGAGTTTCAAAAAGTTATGTTTGCAATTTAAAATACCCATAGGGCAGATCTGACTTACATGACCAACACTTAATGTATAGTACGTGATAAGATGACACATGCAGTTTTGAAACTTGGCAGTAATTCAGAAAAAGAATACTTTGCTGGCCATTAACAATTTCTGAGCAATGCATTCATTTATTATATATGTCTGTAGTTGAGTTCCTGAGTGATTATAGTTATAACAGTGTCTTCTCGTGTAATCTTAGGACACCAAAAGCTGCACTGCAAAATGAAACTAAGGATTAATAAATGAGCTCCCTCCTTGCTCATGCTAACAGTTCATGAAATTCACATCCAGAGTTTGCTTTCTTCTATTAAATGCAAATGAAGAGAAGCCGCCACAGATCTACAGGGGTACAAATGACACAAGAACTGGGCTTGCACTTTTGTAAAGGGCCTTGAGGGGCGTGTGTGTGTGTGTGAGAGAGAGAGAGAGAGAAGGGAGGAGAAGCAGTATGAGCATTATACTGAAATATTTTATCATGCTTTAATGCACCTAAATAGTCTCACTCAGGGAGCTCAAACTAAAATAGTAGGCAACAAAGAGCAATCATAGTTTAACTCTGGCAAAGGTTAAATAATATATCAAGATTTAGGGTTGTTGGGTTTTATGTTTTTGTTTGGGGGGGGGAGTTTTTTTAGAAATGTGTGCGTATTTTTCAATAGAGCTGGTACAGACTTGCAGCTGTTTGATATTAGATGTAAGACCTACCAGCCTTCAAACCTCACATTAGAAACAGACCTTTGGCCAAGTTGTGTCTTCGTTTAGACCCTGGCAACCCTGCTTACATCGGTGGGGGTAATTTGACCTCTCATTTGAATAATGCAGTGCAGTGATATGGTTCTGGTTTGTATTTTCTATGACTGTTTCAGTCTAAATGCAACAACTCCCTGAATTGTGTGCAAGACAAAAACGCCTTCCAGAGGTAACAGAGGCACAGACTCAGGAATCATGTCTGATCTGACAAATCATGTGACAGGCACAGGTCACAGCACCTTGCCAGTCTGGCAACAAAAATACCTGCTAGGGCCTCTCCTTGCACTGAAAGGATCAGAAAAGGTACTGTGGGTGATGGAAGGCAGCAGGAACTCAGAGCAGAGGGATCAGCTTCCTGGCACAAGTGAGTCATGTGTGGGTACATGATCTTTATAATGAAGAAATGTCCCTTCTCTCTCTTCCCCAGACACAGCAAAGTTCTAGAGTAAGCAAAATTCAGCCCAGACCAGAGAAGAAAACTTGCAGTTGAAAGAACTGCATTAGAACAGGATTAATGTGATAGTAAATATGCTTCAGTAATCCACTGAAGACATATCCTAGTTGATTGTATCATTATTTCTCTGAATCTAGAGAAGTTATGAAAGTGATTGTTTGTGCTCTGTCTGAAACAACTTTTACTCCCATATGGAAAAAAAAAGGAAATGGAGTATTAGAGTCCTTCAGGAAACAAGCAAAAGTCTATGACCTATGGTAACTTTCAACATCACATGCTAATATAGATATGAAAAACAAAATGTCACAGGGTTGCAAACGTGAAAAAATACTGTGAGCTCTCTGTTTATTTTTGTTGGTTTGTTTATTCCGTAAAACATCTCCTTGCTCAATTGCAGTGATAATGATTCTCCAAAAAAAGCCTGGGCTGAGACTCAGAATCCTAAGCTTTTAAGTTAGAATCTGTGCCTGGCTACACATCAATCAGAAAAATGAACAACAAACTCTCGTCATGATGATGCCACATCACCACAAAAACAGAATGAACGTATTTGAACTGCGGTGTCTTTGCCTTATTCAAGAATTTTCATTAGGTTTTGTATAAACTGTTCAACCTTTCTTGTGCAGGCAGAAAAGAGGCTTGCTCCATGAAACTAAAGAAAAACAAAACAAAACAGTCTTTTAAAGCCAAAACATTTAGCTTAATCCATCTCTAAATCCTATTATACATTCAACAAATGACAATAGTAACCCTTACTGCCCAGAGATGAGGCAATATATGGCAGACCAAGCAGAGTTTCTCCATCGTTGGCTTAAAAGGCACTGTCAGGTTTGAAAAATCATAAATCTCTGTCTCTTTGTACACTACTCAGGCCTTTTCACACAGCTCTGGCACATCACTATGCCCAAGCTACAGCTTTGTCAAGATGCCAGAAGAGCATAAATGAGAGTCAGACCCCAGACACTTAAAACAGACACAAGTACTTGCACCATCACCAGTGCAAAAGCAAAGGTGATTTTCTGGCAAATTTGACTTACTTATTTTCATGGTGTTTTGCATTCAGCTTAGACAATAAATAAAAATTCAACAGGCATTTATACTAAATAATAATGATGGAAGTATTACCTCACTCCTGATTGCTTACCCTCTCCAGTACTCCAGCATCTGGAGTGTAAACAGTGCAGAAGAATTTTGTATTTACAAAAGGATGCCAGTATTTGTTTTCATTTTGAGGCTTGTTATTTGCCATTTTTGTTTCTTCTTTTTTCTCCCTTCCTGTTCCCCCAAAAGCCCATTCCATTTGCCTTTAGTTTTCATCACAAAGTACTCATTTGGAAGCTACTCAAAGGGTTGATTTCAAGTATTTAATATCACATACAAATAAATTAACACCAATGAGACATTGAAATCAACATCAAAACTGCTTCTGTAATGTCTAAAAGTTGTTTATAGCTTCTCAAGCTGGATGTATACGAGTGACATGAATCCTGGTCCACATGCATGCTTTTCAGACTGTAAATGCAGCAAGAGGAAATTGAGGGTAAAGACTCAAAAAACAGTCATAATCCATTGTCATATCATTCTCACTCACGCACATGTGTTTATACTTTTACTTGCAAAAACTGATCAAGAAAATATTTTGGATACTTTACTATTGCTGGGCCTCCTTTTCTTTTAGTCTCTCTGTAGAACATCTAACTGCATGCCTCGAGTTTCTTTACAAGTGCCTCCATGGTCCAGGGTTCTCCAGCCATGAAGCATTCTGTACAGGGATCCACGGCACCTTGATCCCTGACCTAGCACAGCTAAGGATCTCTGTCCTTAGATGAAGAGTGATGAAAAGTGATGAAAAGGGACCATTTCAACCTGCTAGGAAGCTCTGTAATAGGTTTCTGCTCTCCCTATGCAGCCTAAAGCACCCTCTCAGTCACTGGCAGGACATCTGGTCAGTTTAAAGACATCACAAAAACTTGTAGTGCTTTTCTGATGAACAGCATGCCTGTGCCACAGTGGCTGCTCACCATCCTTCAGGTATTTGACTGCACATCTGTTTTCTTTGAAGAATGTTTCTCAAATCCTAAAATTGCCCTCCTTTGCACACCCACGCTGAGCTGGCACCACCACAGTGGTCAGGACTCACTTGTTCAGGTACAGAACAAAAAGGTTATCCTGGCCCTTACTTGTCACAGAGGTTGGGGGCCAAGAGATGGCAGAAACGCTCAGGTGAGAACAGGGCAGCCATAGTACCAAGAAAGAAGACCCTGGGTTGGCCAACCATGTCCTGGGGTGCATCGGGCACAGCATGGCCAGCCAGTCAAGGGAGGGGATTGTCCCGCTCTGCTCTGCACTGAGGTAGCCCCACTTCGAGTGCTGTGTGCACTTTTGGGCACTGCAATATAAGAAAGATATTAAGCTCTTAAAGAGCGTCCAAAGGAGGGTGAGGAAGATGATGAAGAGCCTTGAGGGGAAGCTATATGAGGAGTGGCTGAAATTCACTTGATCTCTTCAGCCTGGAGAAGACTGAGGGGAGACCTCATTGTGGTCTACAACTTCCTCCTGAGGGGAAGAGGAGGGGCAGACACTGATCTCTTCTCTCTGATGACCAGTGACAGAACCTGAAGAAATGGCCTGAAGTTGTGTCAGGAGAGGTTTAGGCTGAATATTAGAAGAAGGTTCTTCATCCAAAGGGTGGTCGGGCACTGGAACGGGTTCCCCAGGGAAATGGTCACAGCACCAAGCCTGACAGAGTTCAAGAAGATTTTGGACAGTGCTGTTGGGCACATGGTGTGATTCTTGGGGTTGTTCCTGTGCAGGGACAGGAGCTGGATTCGATGATCCTTGTGAGTCCCTTCCAAATCAGCATATTCTTTGATTCTATGATTCTGTGAAGCTTGGAAGAAAACAAGAATGGATGAGGCTATGACAGGAATAGCAGAGCTTTCAAGAATGCACTTTTAAAGTCAGACATCCCAGATCTTTTCCCATTTCAAAAATCTTTTTCTCTGTCACTGGAAGAAGCAATTTGGTGTTGTGGACACCACAGACTCAGATATTCTGAAACAAGGGACGCTGACAATACCAAACAACAGAAGATTACCCCATGGAGGAGGGTGTTGAGGCTGAACCAGGCTGTATACAAATACATTGCTCCAATCCTGGCACTGCTGTTCGAAGGGAGGAGTGATCCACAGGGGTCTGCTGCATGCTGATGGAGGTTCTGGCTCCCTCATCCTGTGGAAGGGTCTGATGAAATATGTAGGGCTTATGTCAGCATCACACCTACTTGCTGAGCCAAAGGCACCCACTGCTATCTGTAGACCCGAAGGCCTGCATCCATCCAATGGGTGCTGCCCAGACTTAAGCATGAGGTGGGATAACTTTTGTTGATAAAATGTTTCCCATCTGTCCCAAATACTAGCAATTACCTGAACCCCACAGAAACCACTTGAAAAGACACTAGTTCACAAACAGCAAATTAACTAACATACTCCAAGTTGTTATTCAAGCTGCTGTACACGCTGCTTCAAACAATGCCATTTATAAAGCGATAATGAAAGGAACTAGTCTATAAACCTTTCCCTAGCAGCAGGAGGGCTTAGGCTCCCAGGTTCACAAGCTTTCAGTTTATTTGAAGCCCATCAGACTTCAGCAAAGAGGAAACAATCAAGGTAAAGAGAAGAGTAACCCTAAAAAGCTTAACAAGGCACTATCGTGCATGGTTTTTTCTCTGCTTATATTGACTTTGAAAGAGACAGAAACCAGCTTTCTGCCTTTACTACATTACTTCCCACTTGTTAAATGGCAATGCACAGCCCAAGTGTGTTCCATAAGGCTAAAATAAGCATCCTTCTTTGTGAACTAGTGAAGTAAGGATCCAGTTGGCAGGCTTGCTCTCTCAGGCAAGACTCATTAATACAAAAGGGGGTTTATCTGAGAAAAGTCTAAATTACGAGTTCTAAATGGGTAATCTCAGCTGCAAAAGAAAACAAGGCTGGGGAGGTTTTTATGCCGTGACTGAGCTTAAGCTTCAAGCCTGCAGGCTAGCGCTACTCAGAGTGTTTCTGATGGGATAATTTTCTATGCAAAAAGACTGATTCATTGAAGAATTACTCATGTCATGGCCAACGTGCCAATTTCAATGGCCGTTCATCTGACAGGCGCAACAACCCCTTCTGAAATGTTTTAAATGACCAGGTGCAATTTTCCTATTTTTAAATAACCTTTCATGGTTACTCTAGCCAGACAAATGCCCTGCAAAACCAGACAAGCTGCTCCCACTGCTGTAGCATAGGCAGGGCTCAGGAGGAGCACAGCTCCCTAAGGCGCTGCCTAGCTTTGCCTTTCCCTTTTCCTCTCTTATTTTGAGGAAACAGGAATTCAGTCCTAGTGCCTGACAGTAGCACTGAAACGTTATAACAATATGCTGATCTCAGTGTCACTGGGTAAATTATGCACTTTAGGTCTATAATCAGAGAGCCTGATGTGCAAATAAGTCCCTGCACCCAGTCAGTGGAGGAGATGAACACCTCAGAACTGCCGAGGTGATCCCAAAGCCTTAGGTTAGGAACAGTGAGAAGTATTGAAAGCCAACAGGAGAGGAGGCCCTAGGATTCATGTGGAAAGTAGATTGTCTGAAGAGCGCCCATTTCGATCAAGGTGTTGTGAGACTCAAAGTTTGGCTCCATCTTCATCAGAGCATGCCAAAGTTAGAAGCTGCCAGCCTTTTCTCTCAATCATTTCTCAACATTCCTCTCCAGAACCATAGTATTTTATTTCAAAAATGTGGATTTTTAAAAGCCTATTCTGTTTTGGACAAAACTAAGTTTCAAAACAATACATCTCTAAAATCCACTGTATTTACATGTCACCTGAATGGCATGATTATTCCTCTCTGGTCACCCGACCTATCAGATTTTCCATTAATATTAATACACAAACCCTTGCAAATGCAACTCCCATTTAACTGTTTAGGCTAATATTTTGCAAGATGAAAAGAACAGCTTTCAAAATACAGGAAAAATCCAGAGCACGCGACCACATTTCACAGGTCAGTGGCTGGGATAGCAGGAGCGGCTGAAGGAGAGCTGAAGGAACAAACTTGCTCAGGGGCATTTTAGCACTCTTGTGATACGATACCCGTTATTCATCAGCATGCAACAATCCCCTTTTCCAGATGAAAAACACTACAGATCATGTTCCTAATAAAACAGTCAATTTGCCTCCTTCCCTTTTTTGTTGTTGGAAGGAATTCCTTACAACCTCACCTCCCTGGGGCATGTCTTCCTCTCCCCCTTTGTCGATCAGGAGAAAACAAGGCTCTGTTCAACAACAAAGTCTTGCTGGCTGGCCTCGGAGATGCTCACACTAGGTTTCAGACAGACCCAGGAAGTTACTGTTGGTTTAGATGCCCTGATTATTGCAAAGATAGGAAAAATGATGTAGATGGGAAGCATGGTGAGAGCACATTTCTGCCTTGATAAACACTTCAGGGTGAAAATCATGACCCCTTCAGGAAAGGTCAGCATATGAGCTCTGGACAGTGCTTTCAGGCTTCAGCAGAGGAAGTCTAATCCATCTCCTATTTCTAAGCTTCCAAGGGTAGCTACTTCAAATTCAGAGTAGCCCACTGAGACCACAGGTTTTAGCACATCTATAGCAGGGAGGACAGGTATCCTCACTGAGTCCTATGACCTACGTTCATTCTGCCTGCACTTTATTTTAGCTATGACAAAGCTCATCTGTAGGCTCAGGCACAGTTCACTTTGCCTTCTGAGCTCAGATTAGGACAGAAAACAGAATGGACCTGTTTGGGCTTGAGATCAAGTGTGTATCTTTGCAAAACTCACTGTATAGGCAAAACCTCAGCCTTCCCATTAAGTTTGCTGGAACTGTTATACACAGCCAAACTCAATGTTTTCTATATGCCACCAGCCCCATTCAGTGGGAAAAGAGATTTTGCTCTGCCCTATGCAGGTGTCTTCAGTAGTCTCTGCTGTCAGTGTGTGGAATTTTACATCTAAATATCATTGGTTCCCAGAATATTTAAAGGTCATTACTAGAAAGCAAGCTACCGAGGCTTCAGTTTTGTAACATTGTTTAAGTGTTCTCTAGTGCATCTAAAGTAATTAAGTCTTTGTCGGCTGCCTTATGTATGACAATTACAAAATGGCAGTAAATTTAATTTCCTTTAAAAGAAGAAATAAAGAGCCTGATCTGCAAAACCATTCTTGCAGTTACATACGGAATTGACACATGAACTTCATGTATTTGCATATGCAAGCTCACAACCACATGGTTATTTAGACGCTACCTTGGTTAAGAGTTTCACTTACCCCTAACCTGACTAAATCAATGGGCATCAGCAGTACCCTGCCCAAGCTCAGAGGATGTCTGATGCCAGAGCTGTAATAAGATGAATTACGTCTTAATTAGAGAATTTAGTAATTAGAGAAATCCTTGGAAAAAAGGAAATTTGTTTAACACTGAGGAGGATAAATCAGAAATTTTAAAACAAATACTAGTTTTTAAACAGCTACATACACCCATAATGGACAACCACACAATAACTTTTCCATAATGTGAGTTTCTTCTTAAGCCCCATTTGTTAGCGATTACATTATGTCTTTAAATCATCAGGGCTGCTATTTCATATAGCATTTTACTCACTATTGTAATGTTGAATGTTCTCATTATTCAGATATATTGCTAATTCTTTTCAGAATCCTTCTAAGTTACTGTTGTTGAGATGTTGTATGCGCCAAATGAGTTACCTGTATTAACACTCCAAGAGAACAAACAAGCACGGGGAATAACCTTGTTTACAGCACTACCCCACAACCATAGGAGAGACCTATTGGCTAATTCTGTTTTGTGCAAAAAATGAAGAGTCAGCTGATTTTGGTTACAAAGAGTAGGAATCACCGTTGTTAAATAAGTGACTGTCCTGGGGGTTTTCAGAACTGCTCACATCATACTTCAACCTACCAAGGGGAGGAGGGAGTCATTGTATGAATTACTCTGGCAATATTTCATGAGCTAGTAAATTTTCTATGGAAATTATCCAGCTTGATGAAAATGTCTGTATTTCAAATCTCACAAGAGTCTGATTTAGAAGAGAAATAGTGCTCGTTTACTGCAGCTTCATTGAAGACAAAGATGGAGAGAACCTGAAGTGTTGAAATGTTAACGTTCCAAGAAAACTAATTATCATATTTTCACTTGCAAACTTCAAGCCTGATGCTAATTAATCTCTGTGGAAAGGCTGTATATGAATCAAATTATAATGTAAGTCAGATTATACAGGATGAGATGTATAACATACCCTGCCACTGAGGAGAAACAAAATGGATTGCTCGCACAGAAATGACAAAAAACCCAAAGAGCTTGCTCTTCATTAGTGCACCGATCTGTACCAGCCGGCTGATGACAGATTCACCCCAACGGAGTGTTGCAAACCACCTTGGATTTTCAAAAGTTTGCCTGTGGTCACAAATTATCTAGATGCAAGGAGAAAAACTATTTGACTGAGCAAACCTTGATGTGGCACTCGCAGAGTTCTGTTGTGAAAACATCTTGAGGGCAATCAAGTGCCATTAGCACATGTCAATGAGGCTTCCCATGAATTACTACAAAAATTACACTTAAGTGTACTCCTCCTCCATCACTGTCCAACCTCTCTGACAAAACAGTTTGGATGTCTGTTGAAGTATTACAGAAATTAACACCTTTCTGCCAGTGTATAGGCAGAAGGATGTCAGCAGACTATTAGTTTGGTTCATCTGTACTAACGCCTTTATATAATTCATTTATTGATTCTAGGGTAAAAATGATTCGTTACCATTTAGTCTGGAAATACTTTATTGTGCATATAATGGGGATAGTAAAGGAGACTTGAATAAATCAGTTCTCATTTAAAAGGGAAACAAAATACATATTGAAATGGGAAATAAAATACATGTTTTCTGAACACAAGATAATGTTTACTACCTCTCTAAGTAAATTCCATGGAGTTTGACTAAATCATTTTGTTTCCAGTTTATAGTCTTACCATGAACATTCCAACCAAAAAAAGAAATGCTGTAAGTAGCTCATAGTACTTGCATCTGCATAGCTTGCATAGCTTTTCTTTTTATCTGTTTTTATTGTATTAACTTATTGTCAAGCAACTTTCAGATTTGGAGAAGCTTGCATAAATGTGGGCTTTTTAATCTATTTTTTTGTTTTCTTTTTTTCTTTAAGATGGGATACAACATGGAATCAAGCAAGTCCTGTGCAGTGTTACTTTGCCAGCCCAATTTCTAATGTTGTTTCCATTATTTACTTTTTCTACTATTGTTATAATTTATTACAAGGACTCGTTTTTTGTGCACATCTGTTTAAGTAGTTCCACTTATTAGACCTATCCACACAGGCAAAAGAAGGTTTTCCTTTACCTAGACTGCATTACCTTGTTTTCCACAGGTTGCACATACACACTTTCTGATGAACTACTAATCAGCAGTTGTGAGGTTTAATGGCATTCCTGGGCATGGTCAGCATAGTTGGCTATTCCAGATGCTTACGAACATCCGCATTTCCCCCCGCTTCTTCTTTTCACCCACCACTCCCTGTGGACTAAATACGCTAAAAGAATAGTAAGTAAGGTGTTCCAGAACCATATGACCAGTTCAATCCTACGCAGTTCAAGGCCTTGTCTTTTCATACAGAAATAATTTTGGTTTAAATCTAAGAGGCAACAGAGTACTACCCTCTTTTCTGACCTTACATTTTGCTCTGTTTTCTGTAACATCCCATTATTGGGCTGAGCCTTCCCTCTGCTCATCTCTGACTTTCAATCTCCATTTAATCTGTAAAAAAAAAAAATACAGACTCTGCCTTCAATAATTTATCCCAGATGAGACTCTGACCTTATACACACAGATCACAAAGAAGTTCAGTGAGACATGGCCCTATTTCCTCTCGTCTCCTTTGCTTACACAAATAGATGGAAATTCTGGCCCTAATAAAGTCAGTGCAAGTTTTGCTGCTGACTGCAAGGGGTCAAGGTTTCCCTCCTACAATTTCTGTAGCAGATAGGTGATTACATGTCACCTTAACATGCTGAGTGAAATTGTTCTGGACTAGCAGGGTAGTTTGCTTGTACTGGCTGAAACAATTGTGCATTACCCCAGATCAACACAGTGATTTATTCATACTGGCATGTAAGGAATCCAATTCTATACCACTGCTAATTTTTTCTAGATATGCTCACAGTCAGCTTTGCTACTGCTTTTTACTCTCCTACGCTACTCTTACAGCATAGAAGTTTTGCTTTTTCATACAATCTAAATTGCAGGAGATGCTATACTGAGAGTTCCAGTGAGCAATTTCAAAAATTTTTGCAATATGGGTTAAGGTTAGGAAGAAGAAATCTAATGGTGAACTTGCAAAATGCTGGGTTTCTAAAAGATCACTGAAGCTAGTTTAAGGAAAGGAAACCACAGATCAAAATTTTAAGATCTTATGAGCAGCAGCTTGAGTGATGTCAGCCATTTGTTATTTCTTAAAGATATAATACGGTGTTCATGAGGTACAGCTTATATATATAAAGTATAACTTATAGTCAGAAAAAGTTTGCAAACAGAAGAGTGAATCAGTAAAAAAGAAATTTACCTTTTGTATACTTTTGCTTTCTCAACAGGTTTTCCTGTCACCATTTGCAGATCAATGGTATCTAAATCAGCAATTTGAGAAGAGTTCTTCTATGGAAACATGACTGTATAGTTATCTTGTATAGTTGTCCTTTCCCATCAGCTTCTCTTACCTTGCATTTCTCTCAGATTCTTTCTATTTTCTTTGACATGGTTGTGTCTTCTGCACAAAGTCCTGAACTACTTTTGTTTCTTTTCTCCCATTGCTACCTTGTGCTTTCTGACTTTTCCTTCAGGCCCCCACAATCTGTACTATGGTGTTATCCCTTCCAGCTCATTTCCTCAATCTTTTTTTCAGTTTTATTTTAAGTCAAAATACCCCTGCAACTTTTTACCTATCTTTTGGAAATTGGTCTTCCTGAAAGGCAACAGCAAAATTTCTGATTTTGTTCATGGGAAAAATTCACCCTACAACTTCAAAAAGACCAGATTTAACATGATGAGATCTATTAGATTCACGAGGTTGGTGTTCTTGTTCAAAATTTGGCCTGGTCTCATCATTTTTTTCACCAAAAAGAGGCAAGAAATCACACTCAGAGTAGTGCTAAACCTTCAAACAGAAAATATACCAATTATGCTGTCAGTATATTTTTCAGCCTTTTTTGATCTACACTACTGTCAACTTACACAAGGGGATCTGGAGAGCATGAATCTGGGATTTTGAATTAGAGCATGGCTGAGGATTCTACTTTTTCTTTTTCCAATATCCAACAGCAAGAAAGTAGTGTACCTATTTCCATTTCTCACTACACACTGTGTGCCACACTTTCTTCAGTCTAGCACTGGCTTTCAGATGACTTCAGTTTTTGCCCTTCACTTCTCTCTATCCATCATCCTGTATGTGCAAGCAAGCTCCAAACTCCAGTGCTGGAGGAAGACCAGGACCATAAGAAGAGACAAACTGCAGCAATATCAGGTGTGGTACCACCTGTCTTCATCAGCCTCCACCCATGGTCCAGCAGCTTTGCTGCAGCACAAACTCATCAAGCTTCCTCTAAGACAAGATCAAAAGTTAACCCCCTCGTGCTCAATGAGTTAAAAGACTTGCTCTCCAGCAGCCCTTGTAATTCTGCCACGTCCAGCATCTGTTTCCCCTCCCACCAGTGCTGATTCCACTAGCAAGGGCAGGATTTTGCCCTCAACTATTCACAAGTAATTAATGCATTATTGAACAGGAATAAATAGATAGCAATTAAATAACAAGTATTAATGACTTATTTATTAACATATTAATAGTTGGCCTGAGAGTAATAAATGCAAATTAGTGTAAAGTGGTACCAAAAATTGTGACGATAATAGGCCCTGAAGTAATCTTGTGTGTTCAAGATAATTACAAATATATTTTCCTTTCAAAAATCTACTGCCGGGTAATTTTTTATGGTTTGCTATAATATCATTTTAAAATTAGAAAATTAGCCCTAGTCTCATTAAAATAATTTTGCAGTGCATCAGGCTTTATTTCAAGTGTAAGTTTCACATTATCTTCTTGCCTACAGAGCTTGCATTTTTTTTCCAGAAAACCTCCTTATGTGCCAATATTTTGGGTCTATGCTTTGTATACTAAGAGTTTTGTTTCAGCTTACCACTTGCACAACTATTCTCATCATTAGTATTTCTACATAAAAAGTCCCACTGTAAGCAGGGGTGGTACTTTGAAGGCTAAGTCCAGTAAAAATCTCTAAGGGCTGTATTTTTTCCTTTTTATTCCTGCTGATAGCAATTGACCTGATAAATAGTTCAGAGGCTTTAGACATTATATCAGACCAAACTGATGCACACCTAACAACCAATCCAGTCACAATAGATCCCACTTAAAAGACCATCCCTGGACAGCTGTTTTACTAGAAATACTTCCTCCTCTCTTTTTTTTTTTTTAATTCTTGTTTGTTTAGACAAAACAAAACTCCATATCTTGCCTCCAAACTGTTACTTAGTATTGGAAAAGCAATTACTCAGTGAGGACAGAAAGGCATTGTCACTTTTATCAGTTCCAGAAAAAAAAGAAAAAGTCTTGGCTAAAATTCAGGGTCCTGACCTCATCACTGATCTGCTAACAACAGCAGATTAAGATATTCCAGTGTGCCACTGGTCCTGATTTTACCGATTCTGGAATCCAACACACATTTACCATGTGACTGTAATAAAAGATAAGCAAATATTCAGCTCTGCCTCCATGTTTGTAACAGGAACAGAGGAATGGAGGCCCAGGCTTCCTCCTAGCATTGGTGCACAGAACACTGCTTCAGCAAACGTTTGTTCCTAGAAAATGTTTCTGCCTGCCTCTGTAGGTGGCATTTTTACTTCTTTCCTCGTCAAAGGCATTGTAAATGGCGCCTTCCAGAACAATCAAGGGCCTTTCTCTAAGGTACAGGGCTACAATGGGTCTCCCCCCCACAGTGCCTTCCAAACCACTACGTCAACGTGATTGTGGCCGTGTAATCTGTGTACCTGGAAATATAACTCGTTTTGTTGCTAATGAAGGTCCTACGGCACAAATTTATTAAAGGTATACTTTTCCGTGGGATAATAATTGGGTCGATAATATTAAACTCATAGGCTCATTATTTAATTGCAAGGGCAGATTATGAATACAGCTTCTAAAATGTATTTTAATGAAAAACACTACATCCTGACCTAATCATATCAACCTTATGCTATCTAATTAAGGATGCAAAAAATCATTAGAGTTGCAAAATATTAGTTCCAGCTCCATCAGGCTGTTAGCTGCCCCTTCATGAATATATATATTTTTTTACTCTATGATAAATAGTTAATGAGGTAAAAATGACAAAATTTGCATGTAGGCAAATTAGTTTAATAGACTGATGTCTTCCTGGTCTACAGAAAGTGACCTTTTTCCTATCAAAAGAAGGACTGCAAATACTTTGAAATGATGGCATGGATGTCATTCCACAAATGACAAATCACTTCTCTGAACAATATAAAAATTATAAAATGCAATAACCTTAAATTCTCATCATATTGTAAATGTGTCCTCTACTGCTGCATTTATCAATTTAATAAAAGGAAATTAAGCATATTATAAAATACCCATTTATGGGGCAATTTTTAATCCAGCGAATAAAAATGAGAAGCACATGGTTAATAGCAAGAAAATATTGCAAAAATGTAGACCTATTTTTTTCCAGAAGGTTTGACTGACTATTTACTTGAATGACCTCCATTTAAAATATATTTTTTATATGGAGTGATGTAAGATATGGCAGTCTCATGCTTCCCTTTATAAAAATTGTTCACAGTTAATTTCGTATTTTATTTAAAAATTAACACATTAATAATGCACGCAATAAGACCTAGTGATGTGTCTTCCATACTGATTACTTTGTACAATTAGACATACAAAACGAAAGGGACAAGACAAATACCTTATGCAAATCTATGGCAGAAAAAAGGGTCTTTCAGTATCTGCAATGCCTAGGAGCATAAAAAGACCTGCAAATACAGTTCCCAGTCTTACAGGGAGATACTCCGTGTGGAGAACATATTTCTAGAATGGACCAAATTTTTATTAAAAAACTAGATTTTCCAAAGAGCTAACAAAATTTCCTTTGATGGTTCCCTTTTTCATCAAAATAATACCAAAAAAAAAACAAAAAAAAGGAATAGATGGGGAAGATTTCTGGTTTCTGAAGACTGGTTCTTTTTTCACAGTATTTGTGTTTTGTACCGATAATTCAGGAGTTTTGAACTGCAGTCTCCACTCATAAATTTCCCCCGTTGTGAGGCAGATCCTGTGCCCACTGAAGTGAATGGTAGAGATCACCTCTAGAGATGCCAGTGATGCAATTTCCTGTGCTCTTTCTGCATTGCTCATATCTACTTACATCATATAGTGTGCACCAGTATATCCCTCAGAGAACAGGAAAGTTTAGCACTGTCACAGCCTGGCTTTTGGTTAGGGATAATGTAAAGGAAAAGGCATGAAATTCATGCAGATGTAGATAGAATAGGAGCCAGAAATTTAGGGACTTCAATAAGGACAAAACTGCATCACTCTGCTTTGTTGAACGAAATGTGTGCTGCTCCCTGTGTGGCATTGGGATTCTTCCCTCTATTCTGACTGCACCCTCTGAGGTGCTGGATCCAGCTGAGGCTGGGTCTATTTTAAAGGATCTCAGATTCGGGTTATGCAAACACATTTCAGTGTGGCCTTTCATGCATGCTAGGCTGCATACTAGGAGCAAAACTAGGTACTTACACATATCTATAGCTATGGGTCATGTCTTTCAGCGTTCTGGCCCTTGAAGCAGGTCTTACTGTAGCAGTGGACAACCCATTCAGGCTTCCTCCATTCAGGTACAGACCATTTGTATAGAGAGAAGTAATCTTCCTTTCCATTCTTTTCCATCTTTCTTTAGCACCCACACCCCCTCCTTTCTTCCCACACTTCTTTTTTAGTTTTTCTTTTTTTTTCCCTTATTCCTTTCACTATTGCTGCAAGAAAAGATATGCTGGAAATATCATTAGGAATGTATTCAGTAGTTGAAACAGAAACGTAGTTGTTTGCAGTTTCCTCATCTGACACTTTTTCCATATGCCATTGGTGGTCCTGGCACGTAAAATGAGGTCCACCATACGTAATCTTTGTTTGACCTTACTTAACTTGTAACAAAAGTAATAGAAGCCAATTGTCAGTGGTTATACTTTGACTTATTGCAGAAAGTTTTGAACTGCAAAAAAAATATTATGTTTCTTTCTGGGAAAAATAAAATAAGTTCTATCTGTACAAAAAGTGGGAATGTCTGAGGCAGGTGGTTGTGGAAGCGTGTTCACTTGTTCAAGCCTTTTCCCTCCCCTCTGCTGAAATTCCATGTGGTGCTCTACACTTTCCCACAAAAATTAAGCTTACTGAGTATCTGCTTTTTCATTCAATTTCTGCTTTCAGGGTCCAAACTGTCATCACGGGGGGAAAAAAAAAGTGGAAAATAATTACAGCTGTGGCAGATGTTTATAACAGTGACAACTGAGGCTATATATTTATATAAACTGCTGATCTTTCAGAGGTAGTTACAGAGATTTGAAAAACCTGCAGACCCTAATCTTAAGTCCCTTGGTCCAGAAGGTTAGAAAAGAAAAACAAAACAACTCATACATGCTTAAGAGGACTAATTTCCTTCCTATCGGGAATCTGTTCTTTTTTACATTGAAGGGGCAGAGTTACCAAACAAAGCATTGTACACAGAGGCATTCACAGAAGTATAAATCAAATTGATGAGCACTTTAACAGTTGTTCAAAAGCTGGTTTGTAATATAGTCCTATGGGAATTAGTAACACTGATGCAAAGCTAGAAAGCAAGGAAGAATAAGTCCCTCACAGAAGGAAGACAATGTCCCTTAGAGACTACTGACCACGTTACTCCTTCTATTTGCAAGTCTCTGAAAGCAATTATGACCAGAAGCCCTATCTATGGATGGCATCCCCACTACTCCACTCTGCAAACACGGAATGTATGTCCTGTGCATCACAGCTTAAGGCCTGTATATGGGACTAGAGGCTAGGGGCTTAATGAAAAAGAAAGAGGAATTATTTTGATAACCAAAGTAGAGTACCTTTCCCTGAAGATTTCTAACTTCGCCCGCTCCTCTGGGCAATCCTGGAGGGAAAGGGCCAGGGAGCAGAGCCTGGCTCTCATACCTGACTGACCAAACTCATACCCCCTTCTCAGGGCAGCCTCACCTATGCTCTCTTAAGGAATGAATTCTACTTGTTCGTGGAAATCCTCAGTTTGCTGAGCTGGCTGAGAAATTATTTGGGATGATACCGACATTTAAACCAGCAGTGAGTCTCTAAGACCCAGTCAAGAACCACCAGATGGCACAGATAATTTTTGACATCAGTGATGCCTCTAAGCCTTTGGTTACTAAGCAGATTGTAACCCCTCAGGATGTTCAGGCAATGCACATGCAACGTCACAAAATTCTCCTGAACATGCTTCTTCTTAGCTTCTCCATTCAATGAAGCACCCTAAGAATAATTTTCTAATATCTATGTTCTTTAAATAACACTCAGAAATACAAAGCATTAATTTGGATCACAGACTCTTTTCGGAGGCTCTGTTCACCACTCACCATCCGTCTTTCACCATTGATTCCTCTCCACTGCTCAGCCCTCTTCATAATGTAGCTCAGCTCCTGACCAGAAATCTCCAAGTCCAGTGGGACAAAGAATGTGCCTTCCTCACCATGAATACGTTGAAATACATCCAGCAGCCAACCTTCGCTATGTAGCCTAAGGATAGAAATGACATACTTGGTTCATCTCTGAAAGGACTCTTCACGGACAAGGGGAAAAAAAAAAAGTCATTCTTTTGTAAACTTCTAAGTCTTGGTTTTCCCTTCATGACTATGCTCTCTGACCATGAGTGAGAAGCTTCTTTCCCACAAGTTCTCCAACATACAGCCCTCCCCAGCACTCTGGAGAATTTACAGTACCTGAATCAAATCACATAAATGTAAGCAGCAATTTATTTTAATTATTCAAAGATACTGACTTCCCAAAAAGATCCTTTTCTTCCTTCCCTTCAGAAATGTCTAATGTCTGTCCTTAGCACTGGGCTGGGTAACCAATTCCAGTAGCACAGTTAGACATGAATGGAAGTCCTGCTGTGACAGGGTTCAATAATGGGCAAACCACATCATATAGAAAGGAACTACTCACCATTTTTTTCAACCCCAAGCATGAAGCCTATACAATCTAAACTTCTCTTGATGTTAGAAAAGTTCATTTCATTTGTTGGCTTTGTTTTTCTATGACATTTCTGTTCTGTGGTAAGGAATTGACTAAGCACTACACAGTAAAATTTTCTACCACAAGAAAGGCTTGCTGCGTGGCATTTCTTGATGTAGGTGAAACCAAGAAATATTGTGGGGCTTTTGGAAAAGCCTGGTGTCACATTTTTAGCCTAAAATGAACTTAAAAACATCAAAACATTGCTGTTTGATTCAAATGGATCCTCTTCAATTAATCTCTTTCTCATTCTACTTTTATTCCAAAAACAGGGGCTCAGAAAACAGAAAAGAAAACCTGGAATCTGAGTTTTGGATATGGAACTGAGGTCTTTCCTTTTGTACCCTTTTCCAAGATAATACTTTACTCCAATTCAGCTGTTTCTTGGTGCCAATTTCAACATTTTCATCCTTCCCAGAGACTGGTTGGGTAATCACGTGAAGTGCATGGATTGTTGTGGCACTGCAACCAACAAAATGCCTGGATTCCTGTGGGGCTGTTTAGGTTCTTCATTTCTTGGCAGATGGGAGACAAAGCACAGATATAACTCCTTAGACCCTCAGAACTCTCAGCCTTCTCGTGTACAGCAGCACCAGTGACAGTTCTTGTGACTGGTCCTTATCCTCAAGTCTTGTATTGGTGAACAACCTGTGTGCCTGGGAGAGGCAGAAGGTTGTTCAGCTAAACCAGTGTGAAGTTCACATTTACCTCAGCTCTACATCACACCTTACAGCGCTCACAGAAAGTGCACAGCAGCACACTCAACAAGGTGCTTAGCACAATTTTGGCCACAGCTGAGATTTAGTGTGGAACAGAAGTAAGGAGATGCACCAACAGACAATTTTTCAGCTTGATCACCGGAGGAGCTTTAGCTCTCTCTTCAAAGGGGAATGTGTACCTTAGGGTCAAGCACCATATCCAAGAGTTTCTGTGATGGAGTAGCTATTCTGATCCCAAAATCTGGCAGCCTGACTCAACATCAGATTAGGAATTTATATCTCAGGCTTTGCTGCAAAGACTCTCTCTGTACTTTTTTCCCCCACCCTTCTTTTTTGAAACATTCCTTTTTGAAGCTGCAACCCTAAATTTGCTGTAGTTTCCAAGATGTCGTTTTGGGATTCTCTTATGAAAAGGGGAGAGCGGGTGCAAGATCACCTAATGCAAGATGTAGGTAGTCTGGGAATATAAGCAAACTGGCTATCAAGAAATAATAGAAAATGCTCGAAAGTGTGAAATGCAAATCAGTGCTAAGGCAGAGTAGGATACTAAAGTAGCTTAAAACACTACAGAAGAGATTATTTTTTATAAATAACTAGTACCCTTTATGTAGTAATTTACCAAACTCCACAGTGTCTTCAAAGAAAATGTTTTTCTCTTAATCTCTGAATCTACATCAGTTATTCCTTTGATGCAATAGATACATTTTTGCAAGAATTTACTCATAATTTAGAATTATCTTGTGCTTGGTTGAAAAACCAGCAGTTAAGTTGGTGGACTTTCTGACTTTCTGTTCATGTTGAAGCAATATTATTCCACGGTGTTCGTGTTTGACATTCCAGGTCAGGAATTTAAATGGCTTGCCACTTGTCTTGCTAAACAAGAGAAAGACCTTGCCATTTGTTTAAGCTCACTCAATGCAACATTCTTATTTCAAATTAAGTAAAATTTAATGCAGTTAAATTACTGTGTATTTGCTGCCATAAACATTTTCTATATGATGATCTTAAGCACATGGTTATAAACAATATAATTAACTTTGAATTAATTAAGAATCATGAAGCCTGTCTTTCAGCTTTGTTCCTTTTGTCCAAAAGTAGTCAGCCTGCTAGTTACCCGATTTAATTTCTTTTCTTTGGCATGAAAACTAATAAAACACTTCTTATACCTTAACATACCTTGTTATAAGCATGAGAGTAGTTATTTTTATTGCTAATACAATAAAAAAACCAAAACACAGATTATGTTTTCTAGACATATGAGAACCAGTATAATACCCTACAAGTTCATTTATTTACCTATCAGAAAGAACAGAAAACATTGAAATTATTTCCTACCAAAAGTCTGATTTAAAAATTGGCTTTTCAAAGAATTACACAACCCAAAAATTAAAGGGTAGTTTTAGTGGTTTAAGACAATTTATTACATCTTAGCTTGAGCCTTTCTCATCCTTTTTGGAAAACCAACATTAAAAATACAAAACCAGTTTTGCTGTTAACACTGGAAAACGTAGATTTTTGAAGCTTTTCTCTGAAAAATATCTCAACACGAGGAAATTCAGATGCTTTCTACCAGACACTTTTCGTTCTGACGGGTCTGCATTTTCTCATGGTGCAGAAAACATTTCATCAACAAACTCCTGTCTGTTTCTAATGTCTAGTAGAATTAAAAGGAAGGAATTGCAACCGGTGCCGCTTCATTGTTCCAAAAAGTGATTAGAATATCTCTCCATGCTGCTTGTACTACGGACTCCCAAAACATCCAAGGGGAACCATATCTATTGAGGTATTTTGGTTTATAAAGACACAAGTAGATGCGTACTGCTACTTAAGCCCTGACCATTATTTCATTAGCTTCCTGGCTGTTCGTCAGTGCTGCCATGAAGCGCTGCAGCTATGGCAGAAACAGACACTTCCCCTGCTTGCTTTGGTGGTCTTGTAAGTTCAGTGTTCTTATTCCTTCTTTTACACACTATCAAACACTTCAGTCTAATGGCAAACTGATGACTAATTCCAACAAACGGCACCAGTTGCTCTATCCAACAGCCAGTCTCCCCCGTGGGTTGGGGTCTTAAGACACGGAAGGTATCCCTCAGTATTTATATTGGTTTGCCTTACAAGAGAAAAATGTGGTGGATGCTTATTTAAAAATATATGTTTTCTGTGCTGAGCAACATTCTACTTGAATATATTTGAGATATGGTGTCTGAGAAATAGTCACACAAAGGGATGTTACTGCCTTGGCAGTAATACTATTCTCTCTTGAAAAAAAAATGCTGTTATGTCAATATTCAGGAAACAGTGTTATAAAATGCAGAGATATTTTCCTTAAAAATATTTTTTTAAGTTTTAATTCTATCATTATTGGGCTGATGGTGTGCTGCTCAAGAGTCCTAGCTAGGTCCAAGTTTCCCACAGTGTTGGGCTGTAGACGTTCAAGGAAGAAAAAGTTGATACAATTGCAGGTGTTCATTACACAACATTACACAGACTCCAGCATTCAAAATGTTTCCTTTTGTTATCAAGCAAAGAACTTCAAAGACCTTATGCACTGTAACAGATTTTGTTATCTTCCCTTTGCTTTTGTATTTTGCTATGAATCATTTTTAAAATGTGTTGCGCTAAGACAACTTTTTTCCCCTAGTAACATTATTCCCCCACCCCTTTATTGGAAAACATTATGGGAAAATTGATCCAGAAGGAAAGGTACCTTTGATGATCTTGCACCTGTTCCCCAGACAATGAAGATGTTGGTAATATTCTCATAAAAACCTGCCTTACAAATGTTTTAATTTAAATTAATTTTCCTGAGTAATAAACGACAGCAGCTAAAACTTATGAAGCTATTCAAAACTATTAAGTCAATGATTAAGAAGGCATTAACGTCTCAAAAACTAATTAACTAGACTACCAGTACATTGGAGTTGTGTACAGCTCCCAGGAATGTAGGAGCTCTGAAATACTTTGCAGAAATTTAGATTGCCATTTATCTCTTTCTGCCTGCTGCAACAGAGTTTGTGGAAGGGGGACCGAGGGATGACACAGTCAGGTGGAGGGCATATGCTGAGCTTTTCTGTTCTTACGCCTGCCTGCATCTCGCCTTTGCTTGTGGCTTTTTATTGGTGCTTGCCAATATTCATCACCGGGTGAATTGAGAGCCAGCACAAAATTCCTACTGCATTATAAGCTACTAACTTAGGAAAAAAAAATACAATTTTTCATTCAATATATTAGACAATCCATCTAATTAATTTTAAGTGTCCCACACCTGTGCCTATTGACTGCACAGCTAAGGGTGTCTACTAGAAAGCTGGCAAGAGAGGTAGTTGGTCAAATTTCTTGAGGAAGTGAATTTAGAAAATGGGCTAATGTCACAGAAAAAATATTTTGATTAAATCGTGTCATGATGATTTAGTCACAACAAGTCAAAAATCCTGTATCATCAGAAGGCTGTAAGGCTCTGGAAGCCACTGCAGACTCAGAGATTTTGCACTTCATATCATATGTAGCTTTCTGAAATTCTTCCTATTTCTCACAAAACCCCTTCTTGTAAGGCTAAAGACAACATCTTCCAGAGTACCTAAATGAAAGGTACACACTCCTTACAGCTTAAGCCCTTACATAGGCACAATTGCCTGAAGCCAAAGAAGCAGAGGCTTCTAGGATCTATCAAAAATCATATCAGCTGTGCTCCTGTTGAGGAAATAAGTGGCTCTGTCTCTGACTTGCTGTGCCCAGCAAACCCAGTGCATTAAAAGTTAAGCAGGAGCAAACCCCTCCTTAATTATCTGCAGTCCTGGGCTCTGGGCGTGTGACACTGATATATCTTTTCTGATGTCACCTTATTTTATCTAACAGGAGAAGAGGCATGAATCTAAGCTCCTAAGGGAATAATAAGATTAAGAGACATACCTTAAAAAATACAGGTACAACACTGTTGATGAGATCATGAACAGGATGGTATAAAGCATCACTGTGATTAAGGCACCAGGAACTCCTGACTCCCCTGCTCTTATAAACACCCAGGAGAGTTTTGCAGCATCAGCAATGGGTTTCTCTACACTGTTCCCAAATCGCTGTCATGGAGAAAAAATCGACATAAGAAAATGTCACACCTGATTAGACCATAGAGACAAAAGAACATGAATCTCTGTATAAGGATTTAAATGTAATTTGTGGGGCACACAGTCTGAAACTTAGGAGTCTGCTAGACAGAATTCGAAATTAACCATGAGATGTGAAATAAACTATTTTCTGGCTTATTTTAGTACAATAAAAATCTACCCTATAGAGGTGGCTTATTGAACAAAACCCATGACACAGTGAAAATACTCAAAGTGAATGCTGTTAGTGTGTTTCAGGACAAGTGGAAGGGGAAGAAGGGTGAAATTTGCCTTAATGAAATGACTAAGGAGGCATAATGTTGAATTTTTTTTATTTTCCAAAAATCTACTATTTTCCTTTTTTTTTCTTTTTTTCCTCGTATCCAGTTCTTAAGAACTAGCTACTGTATTGACATATTATTGCCCTCTGCTGGATCAATTTAGAAGAATTCAACTGCATATCGTGGGTCTTCTACTGCTCAAAACTAAAATTAATTCCTCTCTCCACTTTTTCCTTTTTAAAGTCACACGGTGACAGGCATATCCATATTAGATCATGTCGACACATTTTGCCAGGATGTGAAACTGCACCACCAAAGCATCCAGTGTCCGTCATTCAGAGAGGATCTGTGACCTTTAGGCTTCAAGAAACCTGCACCTTTCTGAGCAACTTTCCTAGATTAACCCTTAGGAAGTGTCAAAACTTTCTGCCCATTTCTGGCTACCTATGCAGTGATATGTATAGTAAAGGAATGACAACTGCAAGTCCAGCTATAGAAGGTCTCTGGTTCTTGAGTACATTTTTGTTCTCTCTTCAGCGTTTGCAACGCTGCTACTGTTTCTGTCAAGGAAATTGAATGTCCCAGGAGGCTGCTAATGACATATAAAGACTAGTCACTAATTCAGATACATCCATATTTGTTGCAAAAAGAATTAAATACTCTGGGTGTCTTCTATCTCCCTGTTCCATCTTCTCTTCTTGGAAAAAAAAAAAAGTTTTAAAAAAATTTGGCTGCTTCCACTGCTTTCTTGCTGAAGCAACTGTCTACCAAGGAAAATCTTCTGCACAGCAGTCACGTCCTGACATTCCTCCGGAGAGGCAGAAGTCTGAATGGCAAATAGGAATAAATTTCTCTCTTATCCAAGCAGTTCTTTCTGGCAAAACAAAACTGGTGTGGGAGAACTGTACTTTTCTATCCATTTTTTCTAACAAAGATACTCTGTCATTCTGTGTAACTTCTGTGGTCCTCAAAGACATGATCCAAGAAAGGTGTCTTCATTTTGTCTACATCTCTCTCAGGTACTTATCACACCACCACATGTGGTAGTCATGTGAGCCTTTTGCAGTGTCTCTTGTTTTTTATGATGACACGCATCCATGTGGCCGAAGAGGTGTTATTGTTTTCTGCATTTCAGAAGCCACAGACAGACAAAGCGAATGGGGTCCCAGGAAAGCTCTGACAGAGCTGGAACTTGAACTGCATAGGAATATTTCTTATCCCTGGAACATCTTTCTTCAAGCTGACAGGAAATCAAATCTGAAATAACCCATCTGACACAGCATTTTGGACTATAACATGAAACGCCTCCCCCCCCAAAACATGCAACTGCTCTCTATCTTTTCCTTAACAATAAAAAACATTAGTTAGTAAACACAGGAACCTTTGTCTCCAGGGCTATCTGTCATCTTTCATAAGTATTAAGGCCATTTCAAATACTAAAATACATTCTAGCACTAAAATAACTCATATTACCACAACACAATATTTTAAAAAGGCTTGATCTAAAATAGATTGGCAAGCAAATCTGAAATAACTGCTGAAAGAATGCCAAGAGAAAAAAAAAGAAAAAATACAAATGCAATAATGAAAACACATGTAAGAGATATAGTTTCATTTTGGAAAGGATACATACAGTATATTGTGTAATATTTGAACAAATGAGTTTCTACCAAAGATAATCTTGGTGGGTAAGACTGCCAAATTTTCAATATGAAGTACAGAAAGGTGTGTACATTTTTAAGACTTTAATGAAAAACTAAGTCACTTTACTTATAGCCTACGTTTCCCCCAACCAAGTGCTATTTGAAGTTGACAAGTAATCCAGGCTGTGTAGAACTGAGCAAAATTCCACTGAAGTCAATGGCAACGATTTTCTCAATGCAAGTGTGGGAAAGATAAGGCAGACCTCATCCTCTCTTCCAGTTTTTATGAATACACCAGTATTGGAGGAAAGAAAAAATCCATTTAAACATTTCAATATTCCTACCCTTGTTGTTGAGGAAATACACATTTTTCTTTTAGGAAAAAAAAAATCTTAAAGCAAATAATTACAATTAAAAATCCATTCTGTGCATGTTTGACGTCATGAAATTTAAAAATAAATAAATAAATGCAGGCTGCCCAAGTGAAAGCTAGATAGTGTTGCCACATGCTTAAACTATTGCAATTACCTCTCAAGTGAGCTCCAACTAAATGTCTTGAAGAGCTGAATTTTAATTTTCAAAACTACTACAATGGAAAACAATGTGTAAAGAGTGAAAAATCACCTGCAGAGGGCAGGGAGGCCAGTGAGGAACCTGAGAAAACCTGATCCACAAGAAGACCTGTGGATTAGTGCTTGATCTGGAATGAGCAACAGAAACGTAGATGACTTTGAAAGACCAGCAAGGGCAGAAGAGGAGCAATACCATAACCCCAGAAAAGCTCTCAACATCCTGCAACCATGGACAGGAGCCTGTGTCACATACACAGTGAGACCCAAATTTGAAGTGTGTGCTCTGGGAGGCTGAGCATTATCTCAGATGTGATAAAAGCCAGCAGCCACCCAAATACAGTTGGGTTACACAGACCATACATAGGCACAGATAGAGTTGGAAACTTTGCTCGCCTGATTTTACAGATGATGAAACTCTCTCCTGAAAGATGTCTGTCTTTCGATCTCACAAGTCTTTTTAGGTGTGCCAGTAAATTATATTAACTATCTTGCATGTCAGAGAAGTGCATGATAACCTCTATTTTTTTCATTTTGTCTGTTTTGATGCTTAGAAAAATCTGAAGCGTTAATAATCAAGATTGCTCATTAACCCATCCCCATTAACATCCAAAACTGCAGTAATTCTTTTCAAAGTAGATGCAATCACTCCAGCAGTGGATTTACTTTCTTATCGCCATATATGGCTTATACAGTGCTCTTAATTTTATGCAGAAACACAGTGACTCCATTAGATGGGAATTTTGTTAATAAAAAGGTAATGTATAACATTATTATTTAATTTCTTTTTAACTTTCATGTTCCATTGCCAGGGGTGGAATTTCATATCTTTCAGTGATTCACTGAATAAAACAAACTTCTACATCAAGTTCTCATGTCCAAGTTATTTTAAGTGACTCACCCCCAGGAATGAATCCACTACAAACACTGCCAAGGGGTCTAGCACTGTCCATAGTCCCATAGCTATGATAAACTTTGACAAGAAGGAAGGGAATGAGTCAAACAGCTGCTGACAGCCCCATCTGATCAGGACCATAAGAAGCAGCCCTACGTTCAAGGTTAGGGGTCCCACCAAAACCATGGCCAACTCTTCACTGGTGTGCAGCAAGGAGTTCTGGTAGCACAGTTCCACAGTGTGAGGGAAGAGCTGGAATCTGTAAACAAGCAAAAGGAGAGTGTTTGTCTGTGCTCCTGAGCAAACCATGGAAAGAAGGTAAAATCATGCATGCTGCCTTGCAAAGTTGCATCCCTATCTGGGTCACAACACTGACCAAAAACTGTACGAAGCTAGTCAGAAAAGTAGAATTGTCTACTCCTCCTCCTGTCTCTGCATACTTGGATCCCCTCTGACTCTCAGTTCACTGGGTGCACATCCAGGCTCTTGGGACTGTGCAGGAAAGGCTATTGGAAGGTATGACCTCCCAGATGCACCAACATGAGCACAGGCCTCAGGAGCTCACCCATCTCTGCACCGCACCACCTTTGGGCACCACACAAAGCAGAAAATGTGCTATGGAAGACACAGCTGTTAGCACGCCTAAAGTGATTGGGAACGTCCCTCTTGCCACCATGAGATGGTGGGATTTGCAAAGCTCATACAATGAGCAAGTTTGCTGGCACCCTAAGAGACAGGAACAGCAAGGCATTGTGAGCTACACACAGATGCTGAAATTTAAGGCAAAAATTTCAATCCTATTGAAATGGCTTAAATTCTGCTTCTAATTAAAAGTGAAGTGGTTTGATTCTCACTCTGTTCCCTACTTGTGAGTGCTACCACTACATTTGGTAGGACTAGAGAGTGCTCAGCTCAGTCTCATTGTTCAGGCACACAGCTACAGATTGAGATGCTGATCCAGGGCATTTTGGCTTAAGACCATTATCCTTTATCTAGCTGACTGCCTGGGACAGCTGTAACTAGTGGCTTTGAACATGACCACCACTCTCTCATGCATTGCTTCCTTCTGTTGAGTTTCCTTTGTTTTCACAGACGCTCGATGCTTGGCCTCCCAGAAGTTTTAACGCCAGCTGGCTAAGCTGACAGGGGCTGTGCAAGGCCAGAAGTGAGAGATGGCTGGCTCTGCATTAAGATCTAGAAGACCACCTTAGCAAAGCCCAGCACTGTCCAGATTCTGCTCAGGCACCCTGTTCAAATTTCAGCCAATAATCAATACCACACCAGATATGGGTCAGAGAGCTGCATGTTACTGGCTCATCCTGACTGATTCAGGACTGTGCGATGCTTTGAGCTGAGTAAAAGGAAAAAAAAAGTTTCTATTGGAAAAATATTTCCTTTTCTAAGCATGATGGAACCTTTTTGCTTTGTAAAACCATTCTCTATCACACAGGAACATGAAGACAATCAGGTATATATCACCTAGTGGACTTATACTCCATCTTATGTTTTTTTCATGCCAGGTAATCACAAGCAGTGATTTTCCTGCAACACTCTAGAGAGGTCTAATTCCTCAGCTAAAGTCAGTGTATCATACAGTTCAAATATGTCAACTCTTTGCAGTACTCACAGTAAAAGTGATATATCAAGGTTAAATTCTTATAAGTATTTTACTCATAGATCACTTTGGTAATATGAAATATTATTTAAATGCTTCTCCAGTTTTGTGCACTCCTTAGGCATTTTGAAATACTTTATCCAAAATGATAAATCATTCTTCTGGAAGATACATAACCTGCTGAGCATCTAAGGTGGGAGAGAGGTAGGTGTGACACAAGATACACAAATGGACACATAATATTCTGGGTTTAACATTTACATTACTAACACCTTCACCTGATATGCACATTCGCCTATCAGATCATCTGGATTCTGGATGCGGTCCTTGTTCTCTTAGTTTCTGCAGGAGCTCCTATCAGATCTTGCATGTAGTTCTCTCAGCATGAATCTTAGTCATCAATTCCCTTCATAACGCAAAGGACCTGCTTTGAATCAAGACATTTGGAGAAATATTCTTACAGAGAAAAGAGGGTAGCAGGACTTACTTTACAACAGGAACTGAGATGGTCCTCAGGAAGAGCCACTGGCTCAAATAATGCAGGTAAAGTCTTAAGAACCAAAGCAAAACTATCAGCAGTGCGAGCAGCCAGAAGTCCCTGGAGCGCCAGTGTGTGGCTCCCAGCTCCGAAAAGGCCGTGTACACCACGAAATGGAAACGCTCGACAACCTGCCTGGACAGTTTCACTTCAGCAGCAGAGCGGCAGCTAGAAGTATATGGAAACAAAACAAAGACTCATTCGTAAAAACATATAAGAGACCTCAGTTGCTAAAAGACTGCAGAGTCCCGCTATACAGAAAATGTAGCACAGGTTCAAACCACAACTTCTGATTAAACAATGACATTTTAAAAAAAACGAAAATAAATGTTTTTTCCATGGCAGTCTAGGTGAGAGGTGGCTTCCTCCCAGAAATCATGCCGCCACTTTTGTAAAGACAACAAATCATGTTTAAAACTAAGTTTTTAAAAGCCTTTTGCTTTCATTTTGATTTTAATTTTTCTCACAAATTGCTCTCTGAGGGGCACTTTATCTCTTATTTTCCTTCTGAGAAAACGGTAAAAGAACTTGACATATTTGTACTGAAAGTATTAATTTTATTGAAAACCTGTGAACAGCTTTTTGGCATTTGGGTAAGAGCACTTCAGTCAAATACTTCAGTACAAAATGTGGGCTAAAACTCCTCTCTATTTTCTAGCAAAAGAGAAAATAGAAAGGAACTTGCACGGTAAAGGATTCTGCTGCTGAGTGTGATGTGATTTTCCCTTTAAGCTAATTACTGTATTACTTCAAAGGAGGCAGAGGGAGGAAATGAGATGCCAAGATGCAGCCTTGGCATTATGTTTCCCAGAAACTGGAGTCTCTCAGCTGATTCAAAGCTGAAAAGACAGTAGCTTCTTTGACCTTTTGAAACTTCTAACTGCTATGCTTATTTCCACTGATTTAAATGACTAAGCAGCTGAGATGCACAACTCTAGGACTGAATATGATGTCTTCATGCTCAAATTGTTGTTTATATTGATGAAAGCTTCTGAAAGTTCAGAAATATAAAGGGTTTTTTGTGGAAGAAAACATGCTGGCTTTTTAAAGTATAGCATGTGACTGAAGAAGAAGCGACAGACATATTTGCACTGTATTTTGTGCTCTTTCAAAGAACTTTCCTGTCTACACGTATTTCTTAAGTAGCTGTGTACATTTCTTTCTCCAGCAATCACAAAGAGAACTGTGAAAAGCAATAGAGAAGAAATTTAAAAGGTTTCTGCATTTAGTCTAGGTTTGAATGAGAAGGAAAAACAAACCCCCCAAACCTGCCAGCAAAAGGCTGGATTTTGAGACCAGCCTTGGCATCATGTTACTCCTGATCCTCAGTGTTGAGCAGGATGCATGTGGAGGAGATGGCATGCTGTCAGCCAGCCCCTTTGCTCATGAGAAGGCTCAAGATTTAATTACATGGTTGGAGAAGGAGAGAACAAGAAGTTGTCAGGGACACAGCACCAAAAAACAGGGTTTGGGTCACTAAAGTACAAATACTCAAGTACAAATAACTAAAACTTCTCACAGAAACATCTGTTGGGCTGAGAAAGCTGTTTCTTGCAGTGACTGTAGGTTGATCTGTCAGGAGTTTTGAAGTTTTTTTCAAGTTATCATAGTCCATTTTGCTTATGTCCTAATCAGTCACAAAGTCCTACTTTAGAGACAGGGCCATATCATGAATGACCTGACTCATGTTGTAATTATTTTCCCACAGCAGCCTACAGGAACATCACAACACACTTCATTAACATTATGAATTCATAGTCTAGGCTTGTGTGAGAAGGAGACAAAGAAAAATGTAAAACAAGAAATATAATTGACTGTGGTATTATACTACAATAACCATGGAATTCTAAATGTTCTGAACTCTGCAGCTAGATTGCACTACAGTTCCTTTCATATAAAGAAATTTTTGTCATCCTTAATAGCTTCCATCAAAATTTACTCTTAAAGCATTCACTCTTTGAGAAAAGTTAATAGAGCAGGATTAGCCACACTGTATTTTAGTTAGACCAAATAGTTTGTTTGCAAAAAAAAAAAAAAAAAAACTATCTTAGCTCATAATACTCATCTTTCATCAAACAAGCAGAATTACATAGATGTCCCACCCAGCCTCACCCATGTCAGAAATCCACATCCTACACGGATCACTGCCAATCTTCATTTCTGCTGAGATGCACGAGTAACCATGTATATTTTTAAAAAATCTGGATTTAGCTCAACACTTG
>VWPU01024002.1:0-42212 GCA_013398955.1 Callaeas wilsoni | reverse complement strand
GAACCCAAACCCCTACAGGAAGCTGTTCACCTCTGTCACACCTCAGCAACTACCAACTGGTGCTGGAACTGTGTACAGCTGTGTACAGCTGTTTACTTCCACCTACATTTCCTCTGCTGGTCACTGTAATTCCAGCCTCAAGTTTACCTCTGGCTGGTGTGTGATTAGGGGCCCTGCCAGACCTCACGATAGCTGAGATCTAGGAAAGCAAAAATTATTTCACAAAGCAAATTCTTCAGCATTCTGAAGAACTCTTTTGCTAGTAAAAGAAGTATTAGAATAACAGTTTTAAGTGGAGAAACAAAAAAAATTCCCTTCTTATTTTATTCAGGAATAAATATTCAAGAACAGATCTGAGTTCTATTAATTCTATTTTTATTAATTTGAAATAATTTTTGTGCTGATCCAGCTCTTGGTCATTTGTCGCTTCAGTGGTCTAGAAACGGTGTAGGTAAACTGAAAGGAGTCAGAAGAAAATTGTAAGAATTTAGTCATGTTTTTATAAAAGCCTAATCTTAAATTTTTACATGTCTGGCATTGTGAATTATCAAGCTTTGTTCACAAAGGAAGTCAGTCTGATGCAGAACAGTGTGATACCGCTTAGTCCCTGTCTCAGAAACTGAGTTATGTTTAATATTTATTATGTAATATCATGATCTCCAAGGAATTGAAACTACTCATTGAGCTCTTTTGGAGTGCTCCAGTCAGAGTCCTTTGAAAAAGATGGTGCTGATGACTGTGTTCTTATGCAGGAGAGTGGTTGAAATCAGGGCATGATGAAGTTTTTATACGTTACTCCCTGAGAAAAAAAGGCAGTACCTTGGCAACTCATAGAATTTCCTCAAAGTACTCAAAATCTTGTTTAAACCACATACTCAGTTTTTATGTATTTTTTCTGTTTTTCGTGGAAGAAACTCATTGGAGGGGAACTCTGTTTCTGTAACGCCACAAAGTCAGAACATTCCTGTGTCCTTTTGTGGTGATAAGTGGTTGCAGGGAAGTGATGTCTTGTCATCATGAAGGCTGAGGCCGTCAGTCAGCTGCCCCAAACTCTGGCTTAGGCTTTTTGTGCAGTGTCAATTTTGTCAGGTTGTCAATTTTTGTAAGAGGACTAGAGATGGCCAGTCAGGAACAGCTACAAGTTATTGACAGAGCAAAGAGGGCATGGAAAGGACAAGAGTGGGATATTTTTTCTAATACCTTCAGTTTATTTTCTTGATGAGAGCTGGTTATAGCTCAGTCTAAATGATGAACCCAACCTTAAAGGCATGTGGGGAAAGACCTTCAAACCTGTGTGTCAAAGCACAACTCTGATGTGAAGAGGGGAGGAAGAATGATTTAGACATTTAGACATTGTCTAAATGTGTGCAGATTTCAGGAAGGCAATATAAATTTAAATCGCAATCAGTGAGCATTTCAAAAAACCTTATACAAAAATGCCTGAAAAGTCATGTACTGGTACTGCTCCTTAAATGTAAATGTTAGTTATAAGGATTAGCTTGTCCAAATAAGCCTTATTGAATACTTGATCAGAAAGTGCAATATACTTATAATTCTGACTGAAGCAACATACATTTGCACAAACATTTATATGCTGATACTTTAGTGTACTTGGAATCTTTCCAGGCTTTCAGTAAGAAGAAGATTGATGACCGAAAAGAATGGTTAACAAATTTCATGGAAGACAGGCGACAGCGTCGACTACACGGCCTTCCCGAGGTGAGTCCTAAATAATAGCAATAAATCTGCCAGGTGAGATTTAAATGTAATGTAGTTTTTGTATTGAATGAATAATGTATGTGGTTTTTTTCAGCAATTTTTATATGGTACAGCAACAAAACATTTGACTTACAATGATTTCATTAACAAGGAGTTGATCCTTTTCTCAAATTCAGACAACGAGCGATCTATCCCTTCCCTTGTTGATGGTAAGCTGATAATTCATTATGATTTGTTGGAATATTCCTGTTAATTGATGGTTTTTAGAGCTGTGATTTGAATTGGAATCAATGCATTTAAGTAGAGAATAGAAGAACTTCCATGTATGTGTTTGTTATCATTTCATACCAATGGTGTCCTGGGTGCATTAGGAAGAGCATTGCCGGGGGTCAAGGGAGGTGATCCTGCCCCTCTACTCAGCCCTGGTGAGGCCACATTTGCTGTGTCCAGTTTTGGGCTTCTCAGTGCAAGAGAGATATGGAGCTCCTGGAGCAGGTTCGGTGGAGGTTATGAAGATGATTAAGGGACTGGAGCATCTCTCTTACGGGGAAAGGCTGAGGGAGCTGGGCCTGTTCAGTCTCAAGAGGTGGTTGAGAGGGGACCTCATCAATGTGTATAAATATCTAAAGGGGAGGTGTCGAGAGGATGGAGCCAGGATCTTCTCAGTGGAGCCAAACAGTAGGCAAGTAGTGCAAGAGGCAGTGGACAGGCACTGATGCACAGGAAGTTCCACCTCAACATGAGGAAGAACTTCAGTGTGCAGTGACCACACACTGGAACAGATTGCCCAGAGAGGGTGTGGAGTCTTCCTCACTGGAGATATTCGAGACAGAGGCTGTCGCCTGTGCAATGTGCTCTAGAATGATCCTGCCTGGGAATGCTGGACCAGATGAGCAGCTGTGGTCCCTTCCAACCGGAACAATTTTGTGATTTATGTGCTAAGGAATTGCTATGTTTCTTGCTTCCTCTTCTGTGAGGAGGTTTAAGCTATTGCTGTGCAGGCTTTTTACTTAACCAGACCTATTCCCTAGGCCCTACAAGTGCTTTGTTTCTGCTCATACCATCAGAGAAAGCAAGTCTCTTAAGTGCTTATAATAATTAACATTCAAGTCAGCAGCTGAGTGCAGATGAAGATGCAAATGTTTTCTCCCTTCAGTCTTGCACCACAGTCAGTGCTCCAGTGTTTACTGACCTGTAATCTTGCTAGGCTCCTGTCAGTCAGGTTTACTAGCTGTCCCCCTTGCAATAGCATGAACATTAAAAGGAGCAGCATACTACACTACAGCTTCATTTGTAAAACTGCCTGCAGACTGCGTGAGCAGGAATTTCTGCCCATGTCGTTGTCCCTGTGCACAAGCTTACTACAATCACAAAAAAGGCCTTGAGACTTCAGGGATGGGGCAAGTGCATTTACCTCCACTTTCCAGTACATTTTGTAGTAGAGCTGGTCAGGTTTCTTGACACTACAGACCTATACCAAAATAATTCATGCAGCAAGAGCTTTTTGTGTTTTGGATGAGAGAGAGGGATCGTTCAGGGGGTAGGGGCAGTAGCTTTCCTGTGGGATGGATCCCCAGCTTTGATGCAGAACGAAACTGAGTTAGGTATGCAGATACACACCTAGGGAACCAAAGGATGTCAGTCTCTGTTTCAGCTTCTCCAGACATAGCTTCCTTCCATACCTGACTACTTCCAGAGCTGTATGTTTTAAGAGATCATTTCTCCTTACAACATACTGTACCCAGACTGCCTTCTCAGAAACAGCAGAATGATTTTGCTGAAACTTAAAATAAAGAATGAACTTGCAGTGGACTGTTTCTACAGAAATGTAAGAAAATAAGAAGAGAACATAGCTTTTCATGTATTTGTGTGTGTCTGTGTATATATGTAACATAATGTAGGTGTGTATATAATATTACAAATATTATATATAATTCTTATGAGTGTTTCTGCCAACTTTGGCTGTAATTCTGCATTCTAGGCATGGATATGTGAATTGTTCAGCAGGTGTGGTGCTCTAGCAATGGTTTTTGTCCTTTAGCATCATCAGGTGATGTATGACAGGCTAGTCTGATGGCAAATCTCAGAAAAAATAATTAAGAGGAAGAACATTTTGACTCTCTTCACAACTGCTAGTTACAATTCTTACTACATGGTGATTCTCCTCTGTGAAGGAAATCCTTTCAGTCTGTTGCATTCCATAGATTTCTGGTAGAAAAACGTGATACAGACCCATTGTAAAAAAGCTTGGATATTACATATTTCAATGAAATGGAAATTTAAATCAGTTTCCTTTTTTTTTTTGTCTTCCTTCCGGCTTTTGCTCTTATGTTTGAGCCATTGTAGTAATGGTAACATTTAACAATATTTTAGTGCATTTCAGGAATGTATGTGAATTAAAACACCAAATAGCTCAATAAGCATGATCTAGAACTGATGATCAAGTTCTGGATAACATGCAGGAAATATGATGCAATCCCTTCCGCACAGATGTTGTTCCTAAAGTGTGCCTAGGCAATGAAAATAAACCAGAAAATCAGAGACTGGCTTCTTTCTTAAAACTTTAAAAGATCTAAAGAGGGTAACATTTTTTTGTTGTTGAATTTTAATGCATATTTGAGAATTTCACACAAAAAGTAAAATTCCAGAGTGCTGTGAAATACATGTAAGCTACAGTTACAGCTGTCATTGCTGAATTTGTGCTGGTATTCTTATGAAAAAGATTCTGCTGAGTAGAATGGAAAGAATTCCTGACTTCTGGAAGTTGTACATTTAGGATCTAGGTGCAGTTTATTAGAATGATGTATTAGATGCTGTATAATTGGCTGGAAAGGTTAAGTTTCCACTCTTTTGGTAATTTTTTGAGTTTGGCAAAATATTTTTTTTACTTTTTAAAAAATTATGTATTTATTATTTTGTTAATATTACCGTGTGAATTTGCTTCTATTTAATGTTTAGCCTTCTTTTGAGAGATTAGAAATGACAGTAAGGCAGAACAAGTTTATCACTTGAAAACATTTGCCTGTGTATGTGTTGAAAATGGGATGTTCTTCTTAATAGGTTTGAAACCAGGGCAACGCAAGGTTCTATTCACTTGCTTTAAGAGAAATGATAAACGTGAAGTAAAGGTTGCTCAACTGGCTGGTTCTGTGGCTGAAATGTCAGCTTATCACCATGGGGAGGTGAGTATGGAGGATGGTAAAGTTGTGAGGACTTTTAGCCTGTGTAAAATACTGGGTAAATGTTTCTGGTATTAAAATTGCAAACTGTTGACTATAATTCTAGTAATCACGGATGTACTTGTAAAGAAAATGAACCAAACAGTGTGTAGCTTAATAAGACAGCATATTTCCTTTTTTTCCAAGTGTTGGTGCACAGTGTTATCCCAAATACATTGTGGGTAGTGGCAAAATAGTAGATAACTAATTACCTAGGCAACTTCTAGATTCTCAAATCATAGGAATATAGGAACTGTGTACTAGGACAATTTTTGTCTGAAACAGGAAATACAGTATTTTAAGGGAAGAAGCAGAGACTCTGTTCTTCAAAAAGTTTTTACAATGTCAGAACAAAGATGATTTCTAGCACCTGTTTTGTTTATATTTATCTGAAATATTAGCAAGAGTGGCCACGTTAGCAGTCCATCCATCCCTTCTCTTCTCCCTTTAGAAGCAATGAGTAGTGATTTGTGCATGCAAGCGTAGTCCGTTTGTGTCCCTTTACTTCCCCCCAAGAAGTGCTTTAGAAGAAATTGAGAAGCTCTGGGGTTTTATTAAGCATAGAATATGTATTCCCAGCAGCCCTTGCAATAGGCTACAACAGTCCTTTCTCAGGGAGACTGCTTTCTTAAAAATTTAATTCAGGTTAGTCACACAATTTTGGCCCATTAAAAATAGATTTTACTGGCTGATTAGGATAGACTGTCTCATACTTATTACTATGAATTTGTATTTTCTTTCAGCAAGCATTAATGATGACTATTGTCAACTTGGCTCAGAACTTTGTTGGAAGTAACAATGTGAATCTGCTACAACCTATTGGTCAGTTTGGCACTAGGCTTCATGGTGGAAAGGATGCTGCCAGCCCTCGCTATATTTTCACCATGTTAAGGTAAACTACTAATGTCAAGCTAAATGCATACTTTTAAATAACCTTGTTATGAAACTCATCCTTTCACAACACTTTTTTTGGGGGAGTGGGGGTGAGAAATGGAGAAAGATTGAAATATTTTGGTAGAAGCTCATATTTTGCTTTGGATCTCTTGAGCGGGGTTTTGAACATCTGTAGCGTTTTGCTACTCCTACAGTTAAGCAAGGAAATTTTGCAACCATTTGGATGCTGTGTTGCTTTATTACTTGGTGCCCCAGTATCACACTGAGCTGTGTGTTCTGAAAGCTTCAAAGAATGATATTTTGTAGATGTTAAATGTCAGCAGTTGCTGGTGTACCAGCTACATGCATTACTGTGAAGGAAACAAACATCATCTATTATGAACACGCTCTCCCATTGGGAAGAACTTCGTTATCTCAGGAGATGTGTACATTGGATTTTCAGCTTCAGAATGGCAAAGAGAAAGGGAGACGTGAGAAAAATCTGCAAACAGATCACATCTGGGCCCAAGGACTGTTAAAGCAAAATGTTCTTTACTTACCGAACTTGAGGTTAAATGGTTTTCTTTTTTATCTTTTTCAAGCCCTTTAGCAAGGCTACTTTTCCCATCAGTGGACGACAACTTGCTTAAATTCCTGTATGATGACAACCAACGTGTAGAGCCTGAATGGTATATTCCAATCATTCCTATGGTCTTAGTAAATGGAGCTGAAGGAATTGGTACTGGATGGGCATGCAAACTTCCAAACTATGATACCAGAGAGATTGTGAACAATGTCAGACGAATGCTGGATGGCCTAGATCCCCACCCAATGGTAAAAATAATAGTGTATATTGGTATTTTATGTGTGTGCACTTAAAAAATTAATTCCTTTCTCTCTAGAACTTCTTGATTATTGGAGCATCTGAGTTGCTTTGTCCCAGTAATTTTGTGTAGAAGCTTTATTTGACTGTTGGGATGAGGCTGGGGAAGTTCATCTGGAAGCAAAAACATTGCTATTTGCATTTTTTGCAATTATTTTGGAAGACTTTTTGTTCAGTCTGCTGACTGTTACAAGTCTTACAGGTTAGTTGTGACATGACAGTAGAGTAAAAAGTTGTATCACTCTTTCTTTTTGAAGGTACTATTTAAGTATCTTCAGCCAAAGTTAGCATTTCCCTTCTCTTGTTTGAGTTGTTCTCTCTTTTATATATCTGTGGCAGAGGAGAAGATATTGCTGCTGTTCAAGAAAATCAGCAGCTTTTGAACTGCATTTAGCTTCTGTTTATTCAAAATTGTAGAAGAAGTCCCAGAAGTGGTGTGAAAAAAATTGGGCAGGAAGAATACCTGTGTGAACCCATAATATCTGTGACCAAGAGATGAAATACAGTTGATGTAACCTTAATTTTACAACTGATTAATATTGCTGCTTGGCTGTGTTTACCAAGTCATAGAAGCAGAAACATCTTTTCTTCTCTATTTAGATCACCGTTCACTGAGTGTGCAATATCAATTTTCATGACAGTGGCTTTCCTTTTTCAAATTCTTGGGAACAATGAGATTTTGGTTTTTTAATTAATGCAATCCATTGCCCTTCCTTTAGGACTCCTAGGCCTTCTGTGTAGTCTCACAGTCAGTTGAAGCTCACTGTGGTTGAAAGAGGCAGTTCTGCCTCCATCTAGCTTCTTTCTGTATGCTGGTATGTGTTTGTGTCCACATGGTAAGCTGGATAAGGAAATGAATCCTGTTAAAAAAATTCCTCAGCCTGTTAGTTATGATTTAACCTGGATGGGTTCCACTATCTTTGCCAAAGAGCACAAAAATGAAAAAATGGTTAGGGAAGGTAGCACCACTTCTGTAAATTTATTGTGAGACTGGGGTGTTAATCTGCTTTCTGTCGTGGCTTATTTGTGCTTGGAGTTTTCTTTTAAAAAGAGGAAGAAAAAACCAAACAGAAAAATTGAAACAAAACCCCACCACCTCACTGGGTTCAGCTGCATTTTCTTAAAAATTTTTCTACTCTGTGGACAGTAGGATAATGGGTCCTGTCACTTGCATGTGTATATTCTGTGGTTTTTTTCTGTAGTATTTTTCAGATTTTCACAGGCATGAGCGGTTTGTTGATGGGTTAGTGCAATATACAGTGATAACTGTATGGAGTATGGAAAATAAATATTTTTCTGACATTTTATTATAAAGATTATTACCACTTTGCTGATTTTTTCCAATTTCAGCTCCCAAACTACAAAAACTTCAAAGGAACCATTCAGGAACTTGGTCAAAATCAGTATGTAGTGAGTGGTGAAATATTTGTGGTGGACAGGAACACAGTAGAAATTACAGAGCTTCCTGTAAGGACATGGACTCAGGTAAGTAAAAGTGAAATACATTTTAATATAAACAAAAACCAGAGAAGAATTCCTCATTAAGTTGTTTAATCCTACGTCTGCATGAACTTCTAACACAATTTCTGATTATACACACACGGAAGGGAACATGGTTTCATTCTCCTGTGTGCTTTTGTAGAAGATGGTTTTCTGTTTGTGCCATCAGCTGTCCATACTACAAAGAATACCTGCTTCTCCTGCTGAATTCCTAGTTAATCCACTTTACAGCAGCCTTTTCTGTCCTGGTTAGATGCCTCTTATGTTTGTGCTACTCTTGGCCTGCATTTCTCAGGCTATACTGGTTCCATAAGTTATAGCTGGTATCAGATGTAATGCACGGAGCTTTGAAAGTTCGTTGTTTAGTTGATTTGCAGTTTTAAGGCATTTCAAGTGTTTCTGGTTTTTGCTGCCCTATTTTTAACAGGTGTACAAAGAACAGGTTCTAGAACCTATGTTGAATGGGACTGAAAAAACTCCAGCATTAATTTCTGACTATAAGGAATACCACACTGATACAACTGTGAAATTTGTTGTGAAGATGACGGAAGAAAAGCTTGCACAGGCAGAAGCTGCTGGATTGCACAAAGTCTTTAAGCTTCAAACAAGTCTTACTTGTAATTCTATGGTAACTTTTTCATGTTTGGCTATCAGAATCCCTACCGTTACTTGTCGTAAACTCAGATGTTTTTGTAGTATTCTTTGGTTCTTGGTGTTGAACAGTGCATTGTGTATTCAAAATTGTTTCAATGGTAGAAAACTGTAATGATGACCAATATTAAGTCAATATGAATGAGCAAATCCATTTTAGTCCTGATGAGTCTTTCAAATAAGACAGGCTTGGGGTGGTTGCCTTCCTGTAATTGAAAATTTCCTGTGCAGCTAACCAAAAGTGGTTAATGTAAAGTAGATCATACAAATAACTTTCTGCCGTATTATAATTAGATTTGAGTTTTAAACTCGAGACAAATTACATTTTCAAAATTGCACTTTCTGCAGGACTGTTACTCCTCTAATAGGAGTTAAATGATCCAATGTTTCCATCAGCATAAATCCAATTTTAGGTGGTAAGGTATAGCAAACACTGTTCTTAAGCTGCTGAAGACATAATAGTGCTGTAAATTACTAAGAATATAAAAAAATATAGATGTCCGTCTATTCTGAGAGGGATTTGAATGTAAGTTGGTTTCTGCCAGAAGATTTCCAAACATCCTGTCTTTACAGATAATGAAAAAGCAGTTCTATTTTTTTTTACTGCAGATACTACTTTCAGATATTATCACAAAACACAAATATCATTATTATTGCTATTGTTGCATACATCAAAAGCTGTGTGAAAATAGGTTAAAAATAAGTTCAAGACCGTAGAATTGGAAGAGGCAACAGGCCTTGCTCAACTAATTTTGTAGATTGTATTTGAAAAGCAAATTACCAAATTGGGGTGATGGTATTTCTCACATGTTTAAACAACTGTAGGAACTACTGTGAGAATCTGTTGTCAGTTTTACCTTTCACAGATTATGAAATTTTTTGCAGCTGAATCCTGCATTTTCTGTCTGCTGAAATAAATAACAAATTCTAAGGGCTGCTTTCTGTACCTGTGTAGGAATTAATCTGCCCTAGTGTAAGCACCTTAAAAAGTTATGCAAGCTGGCCATTGTTCCCCACCTCCCCAATAGCTATTTTGGATAGATGAATGACCCCCTAGAGGGGTTTATTTCTTTCAATTGACTATGGAGGGCACCAAGGGTGACTAGTTCACCTATAAATGTCTAAACTGGGGATGTCAGAAGCCATGCAGGATTGATTCCACTATCAAGTAAAAATGATTTCTTACTTTGTGCTTGAACTTGAAAGATGGCAGTTTTCACAGCTGAAAAGTGACAGATTTCACAGCTGAATTGAAAGATTATTAAGGATTATTAAGCTTTTCAACTGTTATATTAAACAGTTGTGAATCATCAGTTGCTACTGAACTTGCGATTTAATATGTAGATAAAATTAGTCATTCAAGTGAATTCAGGCATATTTCTCTATATAGCTGTCTTTTTGTTTGAATGTGCTACCATAAATCTCATCCTAAATCTACTTGTTAATAAAAATGAAATCTATCCATCTGTGTAGCTCCACAGTGAGGTTTGAGTTCACACTCCTCGAAGTACCACGTTTTGTACGGTGCTTTTATGCATGCAGTGGAACTGAACACTTGCACTAAGGCTAACAAAGTTTGAGTTGCGCAGCCTCTCTCACGTCTATCGTGTATTTTCTAGGTGCTGTTTGATCACATGGGGTGCTTGAAGAAGTACGAAACTGTGCAGGACATCTTGAAGGAGTTCTTTGATCTGCGATTGCATTACTATAGCTTGCGCAAGGAGTGGCTTGTGGGAATGCTGGGTGCAGAGTCCACCAAGCTGAACAACCAAGCTCGTTTCATTCTGGAGAAGATACAAGGAAAAATTACCATTGGTGAGTAAACATAGTTGTTAACAGTGGGGGAAGATCTGGAAATTGTTTGAGTATAGTAGAAAATACTTGTATGCAAGGCATTTATTTTCATGACACTGATTTTCCTTCTTTTTTGTTTTCCTCCCCTCCTCTGTGTTTGTGTGCATCTTGTAGAGAACAGATCAAAAAGAGATTTGATTCAGATGTTGGTTCAGAGAGGTTATGAATCTGATCCAGTAAAAGCCTGGAAAGAAGCACAGGAAAAGGTAATAATCTAGATATAGTTGATGTTCTTACTGTTATAAATTATATTGCTTGTTTTTTAGTAGACTAACTTTATTTATAACACACACATAGCACTTTAAAAATGTTATTCATTACCCCTTATTGGCTTCCATTTAAAAAAAACCCAAACATTAAACTTACACAAAAATAAAGTCACGTAATTTTGGTATTGTATATGGCTAGTTCTTAGGAGAGAACTAGATAGTACAAGTCTGAAAAATGAAATTGCAGGGGACTGAACTTCTTAATGTACCCAAATCAAAACTTGCAACTTGATTTCTGACTGGCTGATACATAAATTGCTGCATCAGTTACCCCACACATACAACTAATTACTAAATGTAATTATTTCTATATAACTTATTAATCGTTATTCTGTAAAGAAACATGGATATTTTAAAGCTATGACTTTTAAATTTATTTTGGTAAATTTGACCATGACCTTGACCTATATTTATTTCTGCTTTTTTAAAAACCAAGCAGTTTTTATTGTTCCAAAAGAGAGACGTGACGAGGTTAATTTCAAAGGTACATCCCCATTACTATGCGAAGATGGAGCTACCATCCCTTTTCTGTGTCTTTGCTGCTGCTTTAGCTATTTGTTTTCACTTCACATCTGTTTTGTATTTTTAATACTGTATTTTAACTCTACGGAATTATTTCTGTTTTATAATGAGACTGTTACTTAGAGAAATTCTGATCTACTTTCAAAACTCAGTTTGTACGTTTGGGGCTTTGATACCAGCTTTTATCCAAAGGACCATGCTCATTTTCTAAATGAACAGATATCCATGAATATCCAAAGGGCAAAAATCTCAGCCCTGTGAGACAGGTGGGACAACACCAGTATCTGCAGCCAGCAGCATACAAGGCTAGCACAGGTTCAATTTGTTTTTTTAAATCAAATGATTAAATAATCCAACTCTAGAAGGTCACAGGAACACAGCCTTTTGGAAAGGTCCAGAAAACGTTCAGGTTATTAATCTGTGGGGGCACACCCTACCACTCTGTGATGGTGCTCTGGAGCAGTGTTAGAGGTCATGCACAGAGCTGAGATCACCAGTACTTGTAACTGTGAATGTTTCACCTCAGGCAGCAGAAGAGGAGGACTCTCAGAATGCAAATGATGATGCTTCCTCTGCTTCTGGTGCAACCTCTGGCCCTGACTTCAACTACATCTTGAACATGTCCCTGTGGTCACTCACAAAAGAGAAAGTGGAGGAGTTGATTAAGCAGAGAGATTCCAAGGTTGGTACGCCATGGAAGGCTTGTTCTGATGTGACACAGTAATTGCTGATGTGCCTGTTGGGAATCTTCAGTCTTCAGTGGCATTCGCTGTAGTTGTAATTTACATTCTCTATACTGCTTTCATGTTTTAGGAGAGAGAGCTAAATGACCTTAAAAGGAAGTCTCCTTCAGACCTCTGGAAAGAAGATCTAGCGGCCTTTGTTGAAGAGCTTGAAGTATGTTTTACTTTACAGATATTTCTAAAACATAAAGTTCACATTAATTCAATTAAAAGCACTAACTAATAAAAATTATTAATATTTAAGAAAAATAAGTTAAAAATACTATATTTTGAGTCAAAAGGAGATACATTTCACAGTATAATGGTAACTGGGAAATCAATATTGGATATCTGTGTTAGAGTTTCTCAGGGATCGTCTCTTGCATCTATCCAGTTTAGTGTTTTTTTCCAAGTCAGTGATGTTAAAAGACAAATAACCAGGAGAAAGTTGGTTTTCAGATGACACAAAACCCTGGGAGTAGTAACTGGTAATGATAATAATTACAGTAGTTCTACATGATCTAATTTTTTGTGAGGCAATAAGTATTACCAAATTGAAAGCTGTACATTCAGGAATGAAGTGTGTAGACCATAACTACTATAGGAGGGGCCCTTAGTTTGCCTCATCAGTAATTCTGGAAAAAAGAGAAAGTCCCATTGGTGAGTAACCTGCTGGACATCAGTTTTCCATGTTGCCTGAAAAGGGCTGGTGCAGTCTTTTGAAGTGACACACTTTGAAACAAAATGTTTAAGTTAAATGCTGAAATAATGGAAATTTACAACAGTACCAGACGCATACCTGTGAAATAGAAACTTGATAGAAGAACAATTTTTCGGTCTAACAGTCTCCAACAGTTTGTATTTATCCTTGAATAAAAGTGTAGTTTTTAACTCTACAGGGTAATCAATTTACCAAGATTAAGTGGTCAGTGTTCCAGAACTGAAAAGTGTGTTCCAATTCAAGTGAGAATTAAGGGGAGACTTACGCTCCATGTAAAAAGGAGCTGAATCTTAAATAGTTATCACGTTCCACTTTGTTCTCATTAAAAAATAATGTGTTTCCCCCCTGCTGCCTGCCCTTGGTTGTTAGAAAGTAGAAGCACAGGAAAGAGAAGATGTTCTGGCTGGCATGGTTGGCAAACCAATAAAAGGCAAAGTTGGTAAACCCAAGATGAAGAAACTCCAGCTGGAAGAGACCATGCCATCACCATTTGGCAGAAGAATAGTTCCTCAGATTACGTCTGCCATGAAAGCTGATGCCAGCAGGAAATTGCTGAAAAAGAAAAAGGTAAAACAAAATGACTGCTACAGTTAAATTATTTATTATTTAACTGGTGTATTTTTCTACTCTGGTAGCATAAATCCAAATTGCCAGATCATCACTGGTGCTGTATTTGTACTGTTTTGCTGACCTAATGCATAAGAAATTTGTACTGGATTTCTTTTACATTTGCAAGCCTCTTGTGGCTGCTTATTGTTCAGGTGTTTTTATTGAGATAACTTCTTTCCAAGACTATTCAACAAATGTCAATATACTAGTCTACATTCATTTATTATCATCTGCAAAACTATTCCAGTTCAGTCTTGAAATGTAAAGGTGTTATTTATTTTATTTTGTAATTTTAGGGTGAAACTGATTCTCTAGCAATAAAAATGGAATTTGATGAAGAGTTTGGTGGTGTGCCAGCTGAAGGTGGTGGGGATGATTCACTGAATGCATCAGCTGCAGCAGCTAAAACCCCTAAA
This sequence comes from Callaeas wilsoni, assembly GCA_013398955.1. Lineage (NCBI taxonomy): Eukaryota > Metazoa > Chordata > Aves > Passeriformes > Callaeidae > Callaeas > Callaeas wilsoni. The sequence continues at coordinate 28,255 of VWPU01024002.1, read as the reverse complement.
CCTAAGAGAGAGAAGAAGGAGCCTGGTAAGACACTTGCACAGCCATAGTTAACCTTAGTTGTGTACTTACTGGGCATGAAATGCATTTTTAACACAGTGTGAGAAGGGAAATACAGCACAATAATCACTATTTCATCTGGTTTTCTTCTCTAAAATGAAATATTTGAAAGTACTCTGCTGAAATTTCTTTGTGTAAGCTACTTTCCTGCTGGTGGTGGATCTTACTTTTTCTATGTTTGAATTTTTTGAGGGGGTCTAAATCTTTGAATTTGTGTATAGAAAAAGATTATTTTTACGTAATGAGGCTAATTCTTTGCAAACTGAAATGTCTAGTTTGTGTGCTCTTTGATACTGAAGGACAGGGCACTCACCTTCAGCCCCTCAGTCTGAGTAATGGTATAGATTGTAGAACTTGATTAAATAAAAGTATTTTTCTATTGACATACTCAGTCCTTCTGATTTTTTATGTTAGGGGTGCTATGGCTTGGCAGACAACCAACATTTGCTTTCCCATTTCCTCTGCCAGTGGGAATTTATTATTGCTGTTTGAAAAATACATAGTAACAGAGAGGCAGCAACAAAAAAAAAAGAAAACTTGAGACAGAAGAGAAGGTTTAAGTATGAGGGAGTTTATTTTTTTCAAAAAAAAAAAGGAAAAAGAACGTGGTTGCGCAAATAATTATTCAGAGATAAGATCTTGATTTTAATTATTCAGGGGATTATCCAACCTGAATAGATTCAGTGAGTACAGTTATGACTGACTGGTCTACGTGCAGCTCAAATCTCCCACAGCCAGTGTTGGGCCAGAGCAAATTAGCCCAGCTTGACCTGAGCTTGCCCTGCAATTGACTGACCACGTTTTTACCTCCCCCCCCCCCACCAAATAGGATATCCTCTGCTTCCCATGTTTGTTGTATTTTTGCAATAACTGTTTCTGATCATGTTCCCTGAATAATGGAAACCTGCATGTTCTTTTCCTGGAAACCTCTAGCAACCTCTAAAGAAACACAAGTTTGGTGGCAAAGGAGATAAAACTTCAAATTAGAGACTTTATGTTTTTCAGTCATAAACCAAATTTCTTTGGCATGAGCGGGTCAGGTTCTGTGTGAAATAATTTCATGTTAAATCTTTCTTCAGGGAGGAGAAGAAAATCTACAACATTGAAAGGAGAACATTTTAAGATTAAAATCTGTGCTGTATATGTAAACAATTAGAAAAGATGAAAATATTTTTGCTTTCGGCAGGTGCCAGGGTAAGAAGGACACCATCATCTACAAAATCCAGCGCAAAAAAAGTGAAGAAACGAAACCCATGGTCAGATGATGAATCCAAGTCTGAAAGTGATTTAGAAGAAAATGAGCCCGTGATTATTCCAAGAGACTCTCTGCTTAGGAGAGCTGCAGGTATGCAAGATTTTGTGAATTTATTGTTACTGAAAGTTTCAACTACAAACCCACATTTTCCTTTGACCATAGCCTTCCTTTAGGACTTCATTTCCTACAGATAGCTTGCATTACATTTTCTTCACTGTGTGAAGAATACTCTTAATGTCAAGATCAGGAATTTAAGAGTCGATGTGAAAGATTTTGTAACTTAGATCAGAAATCTTTTCCCCTATTCTAAACACTAGAATAGAAATTACTCATGAAACTAGTGAATTGTACAAGAAACAGACATGATAATGTAATTGCAAACAAAAAAATTACCCTGATACAATTATACTGCCAAATAAGGCCTAAAAGGCAAGTAAAAAATTATCAAAAAAATTCTGAACACTCCATGAAAACCAAGACTGAAAGTTTGGAAACTGTATAAGTACTTGATGGTTAAAAAAACCCCACAGAGTTTCTGGAAAATTAGGAAGAATGTTCAAGTGATGGATTCAAGAAAACTTCAATTATAAGTGAAGGATTCTCATTCCTTAAAAGTACTGATGCACAATGTCTCCATAATGCCCTTGGCTGAAGGTGTCTGAGCAAGGCACAAGAGGTGCTGGATGTTCGCTAACATCTAAATTATTCTTTTTTCTTTTCAGCCCTTTATTCTTCCAGGCTGAAACAAATTTTTTATCCACCACTCTTCTGTCTTGCGTGCTCTGAGGCAGGGATTGTTCACTGACTTCTGCTTTGATTTGTATATGTATCTGTGTTATATAACATAAACAACTCTCCTGACATGTGCACACGTGTGATTTTCTCAGCTGAGAGGCCCAAGTACACTTTTGACTTCTCAGAAGAAGAAGATGATGCCGATGATGATGATGATGCCAACAATAACAACGATTTGGATGAGCTCAAAGTAAAAGCTTCTCCAGTTACAAATGACAGAGAGGACGAGTTTGTTCCCTCAGACAGTTTAGAAAAAGATGAGTATGACTTCTCCCCAGCCAAATCAAAGCCATCTCCAGAGTAAGTACTGTAACTCAGCAGGATTTCTTTATTAATAATTTTTTCAATGCATAAGTGTCTGAAAAAAACTGGGAAATATCAGCCTGTTATTACTCTGCGTGCACCGGGAAAAATTAAATGTGCAGGAATTCAAGTGTATGTTATCTTAGCCTTGCAACTGACCTATGCAGGGGTGACTCAGGGTTTTAAGAAATAATACAATAATATATAAAAATAGTTATGATACACTGTCTGTAATATCATCTGTTAAACTACTTCTTAAAATATTGTTTTCTGTCTTGTGCCAGTCTGGTATAGAGAACTGTTGAAAAAAATGTAATTCTATTAATTTTAAATGCTTGAAGTTCTTGACTGGATGTCAGTTTTAGGTGTTTGACTGCTGCAAGCAGATACAAAAATGCTGGAAATGTTAAAACAGGATTTAAATCTTACATGGATAGTATGATGTCCACATACTTCAGTATGTGCTTAATGTAACTCATATAATTCTCTTTTTTTTTTGCTTGTAAGTAGAAAAACATCTCAAGCCAAGAAAAATCAAGATTTTGGGAACATCTTCTCTTTTCCATCTTACTCGCAGAAGATGGATGATGGTGAGCTTGTTTTCACAGTTCCATTTAATTTTTATAGCAACTATTAATGAAGTATATTAGGGAGTGGTACACACAAACTTCACGCAGTAGTTACAGGAGAAGAACGTCCACATTTATAGAGGGGAAAAGTGAAGGAAGTTCTGATCTCTAGAGGAACAAAGCTTGTATCATAGGTAGGGAAGTCACAGTACATCCATAGCTGTAGCATCACAAACACTTACTTGAGATTATTTTTTACTGTAATTAATATTGATGTAATTATGTGCCGTGAATGAATCTTATTCTACACTTACTCTGTGATTGTAGATACAACAAAATTGGACAGTGATGATGAGGATTCTGCTCCTGTTTTCTCATCATCTTTTTCCCCAAAACAAACAGAGAAAATTCCAAGTAAAACAGTAGCTGCTAAAAAGGGTACGTATAGAATTGGCCTGGAAGCCAATCCTTTTATTTAAAAGTCATCTTCTTCACCTTTGCATTGTCTATTCAGTCTTCAAAGTGGGAACTGCTTTCATTTATTTTGAACTCCGTGGAATTCAGCAATAGGGTGTGAACTGTCTCCAGCTCCTTAATAATATTAATTTGTTTCTTTCCACTGGCTACTTTGTAGTGTCAAATCTTAATGCCTTCCACATACGAGGTGGTGTTCAGCCTTCAATTAGTTTAACTAATGGGAGGTTTTTAGCTTCAGGGGATAACTGAAGTGGGGCATGACACCAGGAGGTGTGGAATATCCCTTGGGTCAGTGGGAGGCAGCTGTCCAGACTGTCCCCTCACAGCTCCTTGTTCATCGCCAGCCCCTCGCTGGTGGGATGGTGTGAGAAGCAGAAAAGGCCTTGACTCTGTGTCAGCAGCAACAAAATATCCCTGTATTGTCAACATTGTCTCCAGCCCAAATACAAAACACAGTCCCATACCACCTCCAATGAAGAAAATGAACGCTGTCCCAGCCAAAACCAGCTTAGGCGGCGATCGCTTTTTCCTCTTGAAACAGAGGATGAGAGACTCTCCTCAGACTTCAGAGGTATAAATTCTTTCAATTATTAGTCAGCTTTTAGAACTGGCATCTTGCAGCATTTTTTCCATGTGATACTGTGGCCTTTGTTTTTTAAAATTTATTTTGACCAACTTGCAGCTGAACTTAATATATAAATTCTTCTGTAAAAAAAGATACCTCAAAGAAATCAACAAGAAAGCAGCCAGTTACAATAGTTAACTTACTGTCTTAAAAATTAGAAAAAAAATTTCCTGTTTTCTGTTTTAGGCACCAGTGAATTGCAACATCTTTTCACCTTTTCCCCCACTGCCTCCCTATTTCTAATCTATTTCTTGTTGTGGTGTCTAATCTAATTTGTTAAGAGTTCAAATCAGTGAATGCCTGAATACTTCTCAAACACTTCTCAAACACTTCCAGAGTTCTGTAGTACAGTAAATAAAGATTGTTTACAGAAATCGCTGATCTCTAATAGAGTAGTCTTTTATATTAAACTTCTGTACCGCAGCAAACACAAGGCAGAACTCTGTATGCAGGAGCCAGCTATGGATGCAATTTAACATTCAATCTTTCTCCTTCTCTGTTTTTTTTGAGGGTCTGGAGGTGGTGAATTGTCATTGGCCTAACTCGAAACCTTAAAATACAGCTGTCATCTGTTTCTGAGTTTCTGATGAACTTGTACACAAAGAAAATAGGTATAAACAGGCTCTCTTTCAAGCAAGACTTAAGTTTTTGCCTTCAGAGTAGCCTTTAGGGGCACTCTCCTTCTCAGTGCATGGCAACATGACAGGTTACTTTCACCGGTTTTCATCTCTTCTTTTCTGCCCAGATCAGACATGACCACACTTTTGTGATCACAGTTTGACAGTCTAGTGGTAACCCAGCAGGTTTAGTTCATTGGTCATCTGGTACCCTTCTTGTAGTCTCTTTGATTCTAAGTCCATCTTCACGGACTTGGCAGCAGCCTCCTCAGAACCCATTTTCTTGTAGTGTAATATTCCATCTACTCACCCTCACACTGGGAGTGCTTATTGTGCGTGGCTGAAACAATTGTTCCAGAGTTGTTTGATTTTCTGGCTTCAGACTGTGATCAATTTGGGATGAAATCTCTTGACCTCTGCTGTTCACTACAGAGGATCAAGAGACAGCCGAACCTTTCCATGAGTATTTGAGCTGTCTGTGGTTTTAGGGCTTTATAGTAAAGCCTAAGGGAAATCTGAAAAGCAGCCTTACTCTTGGTAAGCAGCTGCTCACCTTGAACAGCCCAGCTTCTGAGATTCTAGCAGCGAGATGTAGTCTTTGCATCACCTGCGGGACTGATACCATACTTGGACTTCCTACCAAATACCTGGGCTTCTTGAGAGCCTGTGTACATTGATTGTGCTGCAGACTCTGTCTCCTGTCATGGTACCTATGGAGAGCTTGTCTGAGCTGATTTGCTGTCAAGAGATCCTTCACACCTGTGCAGCCATCAGGGGTGAAAGTTAAGGTAGCGGATGAGAATCCCCCTGTATTCAGTACAGAGGGAAGTGAGTGTTCGGGACACTATTCCTTTAGCCACCAGATAACAACTAAGAGGTTTGCTGTCCCTTGGACTTGGTGTTCTGCAGGCAGACTTCACAGGAATTAACCAGTGATATCAGGCTCTGTTTTCAGGGAAAAACAAGTCTAGTGTCTGTGGCAGACCTCTCTTTCTGCAGTTCAAGGCATCATAACCAAAACGTTTGTGGAGATACTCTCTTGTTCTCTAAACACATCCCCCTTGTGATCCTATAAATGAAATTTGGGTTCTCAGAAACATCCACATTCCTGGTATCTGGAGTGTTAGTACATGTGTCCGTTTGAGGCATTTGTGGCTGATAGAGGGTAGGTCAGGTGTGTATCTGAGGTTTCTGCAAGACTCACTCATCTGTAAGCCTATAGAACACATGATCTGATGATCTTAAGGGTCTTTTCTGACCTGAATGGTTCCATGATTCTATCCCTTGACACCCACTGTGTGAACATTCCAATGACCATCTTTTAAAGACAGCCAGATTAGTTGCGTAGCACTGATTGAAATTCTCCAGGAAACGCAGAATGTTCCCTTCCTCTCCTTTCTGCATTTTCTGAAGTTCCTTTTCACTAAGATTGACAGAAAGCCATGTCACAGAGACAGAGGCACTGCCTCCCAAACTCGTGCAGTAATCCTGGGGAAAGCTGTCCCGCAGTCATAGGGCCCTGAAGGCAAAAATGTCACAAGCGGCTGTATTTGTAAACACTGTAATGTATCCAGACACATTCAAAGTATCCACCCTGGAGGACTTCTGTTGCTGCTTTAGCTACTAGTAACTTGTTTTGTACTTAAAAAGATGAAACAGTATTCAGCCAAGAACACTGGAATTTATGGGGCGCACCAATCCTCAGAGCAGGACACAGGAAACCTCCTGTTTATTCCACACAGTTCTAGCATAAAAGCTGAAGTACGTTGTCCTCAAGTGCAGAAATCATTCGTCTTGTTTTAATGTCTGCCATTTGTGCTTGTGTCTAACACAACTTAATATGTCCAAACAATATGTAAATTTAACATATTTAGTATCTCTTAACTTCCAACAGCAAAACTAGATGCGCCTCCTAAGCCTAAAAGAGCTCCCAAGGCCAAGAAGGTGGAAACTGTAAACTCTGATTCAGATTCAGAATTCGGCATTCCAAAGAAGACGGCAGCACCCAAAGGTAGGAGTCACACCTGGGCTCTCTGGAGCACAGGGCTCACGATTATTGTGAGAACCGCACTGAGTTATGAGTACATTGATCATTGGTAGGTCACTCAGCCATGAGCCCTTCCCATGACAAATACAGTGTACTGGCTTCTTGGCAAACAGTGTGTGAACTTTTTGTCTGACCTTCACTGTTGGGAACGCATTTGATAGCTGTACCCCCCCCCACACCCTCTTCCATTCTACTGAATACTACTCATTTCCTTTGATCTCAACTCTTTCCAAGCCAGGAAAATTCTGGTAGTAATTGTAGTAAGTAGCAATTTCTGGGTTTTTAAACCCATTTTTTGGTATCCCAGTTCTCTGAGTCTTCATAGCACAGCAAGCAGTGTAATTGAAGGAGTCTGTAAGGGATGCGCCAGTGCTGATGGCTGAGGTTAGCAGTAAATTTACTCAATAGTAAAGGTGAATTAATGCTGTGTAATCAGTGCAGAAGGTGACCAAGGACTTGTAGTTCTTCAGTAGTGTAGAAGTTACCTGATCTCATTAAGTTTGTCCCTGTCTTGAACTGACAGCTTGAGCTGTCAGGGTGAACGGTGACTGTGGAAGAAGTAGAAAAGACTTAAAACTGAGAAAATAAAAAATACTGTATTATACTGGTGTTGTGAAGAAGCTTGAGTAGTAAACTGGGTTTGAACTTTACGTGTAGACATACTAAAGTAATTTGACTAGGGGAGTTTTTCAGTTTGACGAAGTCTGGAGTTTATTTAAAAAAAAACAAACCAAACCAAAGTTAACTCATAATCTCTCACCTAGGAAAAGGCAGAGGGGCAAAGAAAAGGAAAGCATCTGGTTCAGAAAATGAAGGTGACTACAACCCTGGGAAGAAAACACCCAAGTCCACACCAAGCAAGGTCAGTTCCATTTATGCTCTCTTCTCCTTGAAAAAAGAATCTCATGGATTACTTACATAAAAGTAAAGTGCTTATAATAAGTTGCTAATATGGTAATGGGGGCTGACGTGTCATTAGAAATTGGATGCTAGAGAGGTTTTTATTCAATTCTGACTATTAAAATTGAAACTGTACAAAGCATCACAACTGATTTGTCTTTTCTTTTCTAAAGAAATCCAAGAAGGCCGCTTTTGACCAGGATTCTGATGTGGAAATCTTCCAGTCAGGCTTTGCCTCCGAAACTGCCCCAAAGCCACGGACAGGCCGGGCTAGAAAAGAAGTGAAATATTTTGCAGAGTCTGATGAAGATGATGATTTTGATATGTTTAATTAAGTGCCCAAAGAGCACAAAAATGTTTTCCAACAAGTATCTTGTGTTGTCCTTTTGTCCCCTCTGTCGCAAACTTTTGTACATTTGACTTATTTTATGTGATAATGTAATTGATGGTTTTTATTATTGTGTGTAGGCATTTTAACATTTTGTTCTTACACCTACAGTTTTATGCTCTTTTTTACTCATTGAAATGTCATGTATTTGTCTGACTGGCTTGTAGAGATGTTCTAGACAGCTGTGCTAAAGCACATTTTAATTGTCATGGTTGCAAACAGCAAACCTGCTTTTTGAAATGAAGTTTAAACATTAAAAAATGGAAAACTACTCTGTGTGTGTGTGTGTGTGTGTGTGTGTAAAATTTGGGCTAGAGGGACTACTTCTACACAACTTTTAAAATAAATATATTTTATTCTTTGCCAGGAGACTCCATGGAAAAAGGTAAACAGTATATGAACATAGAAAGCATTGTTAAACAATCTCAATGTACAAACAGAGCCAGTGAAAGTACATCACAGACTTGCTAGAATATATAAAAAAAAAAAATTCCACTAGTGCTTTAAATGAAACCTAAGAAACTGACACTTTAAATCTGTTAACCATTCTACCACAGTTTTCACTCTGCTTCATGGTGATTTAACAAGGCCAAGAAGGCAGATTCTCTCCTTGTGTTTCTGGAAGTCCTGGCTGTACTTCCCTAGCACCTGGAAGGCTGGAAAACCCAGCTGATTCCTGGCAGTTGATTCTTAAGGAAATACCCTGGACTCAGCGATTCAAAAGCTGTAAGTGAGTCTGCTGGTTATCATCCCATGAAGTTTCCCTAATGGCTTGTGAACAAGTAAACAAAAACATGGTAACACTGAAAAGTGTTTCTGCCTTGGAGGCTATAGCATTACTGTCGAAATGGAGCAGGTAATTGTGGAGCTAGGTCACCAGCCAGCTAAGAAACCACTTCTTTAAACTTTAAAGTGACATTAACAGTGGAACAAATGACATCTGAATAACTGATCTGGCAGTTAATGCTGATACCGATACCTCTTCTGCTGGGGCAGTGACGTTTTGTATACTTTTTACAAGGAAGGAGATGCAAACTTAGGGCAGCAAGGACAAGTTTTCATATTTCAACTAAATCAGACGGTCCTTTCAACTTCCTTCTCTGGATGTGTACAGTAGTCCATGTCCTGTGGTTGGTGTCTTGATCGTTTTAGGTATGAGAGACAAAAGGAAAGCACCAAACATCCAGTATGGAGAGTACAGCCATACATTTGTATGTACAAAGTCATCAGAAATGCAACCAGAATTTGAAGACTGAGATCTGTCTTGTCACCATGCAATATTGAGTGTTCAGAGAAGAAAACAGAAGCTTAACTATTTTTTTTTTTCTGCATGAAATGGCTGATTTAGAGTTTCAAAAGTTTGCATTTTCTAGTTTTAAGAGTTTAAACAGCAAGGAGTATATATCAATACATATGAAAATTTCTTGGTCCTTGTTGAGTTTATCTATATATATATACACATATATAGATATATATTAAGTCCAGAAACTAAGCAGCAGTAAAAATGTTTTTCTTGCTTTTCATCCCTGTACATAAGGTATTAGGAATGTCTGAAGTAGCTGGAAAATGTCTTATTCCACCATAGGGGATTGACTGACACTGCTGTTATCCACTGAACTAGGTGAGATACTGGGACTGTGTTCTGCAGTATTTCCATTTGAGGTTGGTGTCAGTGGTTCATGTCCTTCAGAGTTCTCCAACATTTCCTGAATAAGAGGTGGCATGGATCCAGGAATTTCCATTTTCAATGTAATGACACGTTCTGCACCTTTAAAAAGAAAACACAAAATCCTTCCTATGAACATGATTCATACAATTTCCTTTCTGTTAGCATTACAGCAGTAATTTCAGGGTATATTTTGTTAATAGATTTGGTGTCTCCTTCTATACTTCTTGCATACAAAGGTCTGTGAGCGAACTGCTTCACGCAGTTCAAGAAAAAGGAGTTAGGTGAGTGCTCCTTAACAAATTAATTCAAACCTATGACATAGCAACTGATATTTCAGTGCAGGTAAATTGGATGAGCTGCCTATTTTCAAAGAAGGACCCAAAATGGCATTAAATCATACTGAAGAATTAAATTAGGCTGTGATCATGTAGATGTCTTTATAAACTAGAAGAACATTTAGTCTTTGTTCTGTACTGGATCTGCAAAGAATGACAAAAATTCTGTCTATGTTAAATAGGTGAGGAGAATCCTGCAAGAGAACTGCAGTGACCTAAGTCAAAAAATTTCTCTGCCTTACAGGAAACTGCCAAATAAGATGCAGAATTTAACAATTACTTTATAAAAGAACACATTCAGGCAAAAAGGTACTTTTGGGGGTTAGAAGCTGCCTTCTGTATTCTTCAGGCATCTTGTCCTGTGCTAAAGAACCACCAAAGTGCACAGGAGCCCCGAGTACTGCTCAGCTCTGCCTTGGCTGAGGCTGTTTGTGTTGGGCCTGTCATGTGTACCAGGCATTTGTATGCAGAGGGGGCTCTGCAGGTGAGTGCGCGCAGGATTAAACAAAATTACTGCATCAATCCCGACCACTCAGACTCAGAGCCAGCAACAACTGGTTTAGGGAGGGAAAAAAGCCCAACACAAAGTCTCAGTGTGTGGTCAGCAGGCAGGGACGCAGCACGGACACAGCAGCCAAGGCCCTGCTGGACACTGGGCAGGCAGCGCTGAGGGAACTGTGCATCAAGCAATTTATAGCTATAAACCTCAGCGTTCGTGTTGCTCAGGATTCCTGATCATCTTAAAATTGGAGTCCAGTGGAAGAGGAACCTGTGTTTTTTAAACAACAAGAACCACCAAAACAAGATAAAATAGTTTGGTTATCGAAGAACCATTCCATAAGAGTGATCCTTTGGAAATACTCCATTTATCCATGCTGCTGCAGTGGACATGCTGGAGAGAGCACTGGTCACTCCAGGCAGGAAAGGAGCATTTAAGTATTTAAGCCTTACATGAGGAGCATCAAAACAATCATCTACAAAGGCACTGACTTTCCAAGTGAATGCTGATTTAAAAGTCTCTTAAATAACTGTAACGGGAAAGGTGTTAATGCAGAATGATGCTGAGCGCTTCTCTAAAAACCAACTATTGTCAGAGCTGTGCTGATGAACTCAATTTGGCCATGTTAAACATTGCTTTCCACTGTTACGTCTGGTGCAGTGAAGTGTTTGTGTGGTCATTCAGTGCAGAGCCAATTTACTCAGGGGATAAGAGAACTCAGAAGATAGAAGAACTCAGAACTGTTTTGCTTCAGTCCCACAAACACTTCACCTTTTAGTTACAAAGCCTCTAATGCCAAAGGAGACACTCTCAGTGTTTCAGATTCATGCTTTCTTCGGTGATTGCTTTCAGGGATCAGGTACCATCCAAAGTCATTATCGTCTAATGTACATCTTTTCAAATGAAACTCAAGACATCCCCACCCCTCCAGGACATCGCCATCCTTTGGTATGATTTAGTTCTACTATGAAATATTAACGATATAATTAAACTTAAATACTTATGTCAGAATGAAAAGAAGCCTTTCTCGAGAATTGAATATAAAGAGACAGGAGTTGTGTTCTTGAGGAGCAGGAAGGCTCTGGTAAAGAAACAGGGAAGTGGAAATGGATTTCCCACAAGTACAAACAGTGGAACAAAAGGGCTCCCCTAAATGCTTTTATAGCTCAATACTGCTCTAAGTTTATTTTGTAGATTCAGTTGGATGGAGCTTGCTTTACTTGAGGGTAAACTGCAAGCTTTAGATAACCTGGTAAGTGGTTCCTTTTTAGGGTACTTTTGCTTCCAGCTCTGGTGTTTCTCTTCCAAGTTACTTTTGGTTCTAATCAATCCAATTAAATTGCTCACTTCTTTTGATAAAGATAGCTATAACCTAATCTTTAACTTGGATTTATATTGTTTTAAGTGGAGCAGTTAAGGTTTAAATTTAAAACAAGTGTATTTAGTTGAGTGAATTAACTACTAGGTTTTTTTTCCCCTGAGCCTTCCCCTAAACCACGTGAAATGAAATCTGTAATCTTCCCAAAAGCATAAATCTGACCGACACAGGTACCCATACATACGAGCTCATGTGCTTGCTTATCTACCAGGGGTAGCACATCTGTTGCTGAGTAAGCAGAGTAAGAAGGTGAAACTGCATCAGCCACCATAAGAATAAGAATTGTTGCACTTTAGACTCTCTGTTTTCAGACTGGTACCTGAAACCTGTACCAGTTCCGGCAACCTGTTCTGATCAATGAAAGCATTCAGCTACACCTGTGCTTTAGAGAATGTGTGTGACAGTGCTTGGACAGCGTGTGTCACACAGGATCAATCCAGCACACACAAGACTGCATAAAGTGCTAAAACAAAACTGGTCCATGTTTAGGCATGGTTAGTTTGGATTACAGGGGCTGAATCTCCAAAATGCTGGATCAAATCAGTTCTAAATCTCCAATACCTCAGACCACAGTTCAGGGGAATTTCAGCTGCACAAGCGTTTTCTGCAGTCTGTAACCAGACCTGGGTTTTTGAAAGCCTTTGGTGATACAAAGCACATGTTGATCCAAACCCCCTTGTAAACATTAACAAAGGTTTCACTCAGGGTTTTATCTTGTCCTAAAATGACTAACAAAGACTTCATGCTAATGATTTGCTAAGCCACTTGCACCTACAACACCTTTTTCGCTGTCAGTTGCATGGAGAATGGAGCACCATGCATGTTTAAAGCAAAACCAATTTCAAGGCAGGAATTATGTAAAGAAGCTGGGAAGAGAAAGGTCACAAGGACCTTTCTTAGATGTGTTAAAAAAATAACAACCCAGGTGTCTAGGCCAGTTCCTCTGAAATGCAACACTGCCACTCCTGCTGAGTTATTGGGAGGTACTGTACCTTTTGCACTGATGCTACGAAGATCCGTGATTTTCATTAAGATCTTTGGGAACATATGAGGCTTGTTGGGTCGTCTCTTTCGGATATAAATTTTCAGTGCTTCAAGCAAGGGTTCCTGAAGCTTATCCACTTTCATTGGTTCTTCAAGGTCCTGGCGATCTGTAGAAAAGTATCATATCACTCATATGATTTTAAGTATTTATTTTTTAAAAATAAACTCCAAATCACAGAAGCTCCTCTGTGTTCTTGATTAGAACTCCATGAATTTTGTTCTCAGCTAAACAACCCACAACCTGTAGAGAGCGTTCCATAGGAAGAGGATAAACCACGGCTTCTTAAACTTGGATTAATTTTTTTCCATGGTGATTGGAAAGGTTTGTCATTTGGTGGTCAAGAATTACCAGTTTGCTCTTGTACATCCCTCTCCAAGGGGAAAACACCTTGATGCAAACGGTATTTTTGAATTAATTTATCCGTGTCACCCAGGGACACATAGAGGTTACAGCTGGTTTTTGTTAGCACTGCCAAAGTAAAGTGAGTTACCAACAGGAATCAGCAGATGGCAGTGCTGGCTTGAGTGACAACAAATGCCACCCCTTTGCACCAGGACACACCAGTCCCGTATCAATGACATCTAGGAGCCCATCAATGCTTTTTATGGGTTAGGGTTAGAGACACATAAAATCGGAATGATTTTGTACTAAAGGGCCACTGCCAACAAAGACTGACTCTTGTTTTTCAAACATTCACTAGTAGCACTCTGTGTTTCAACAAAAAAGCCCAACTAAACAAGGTGTGTTTCTATTGCTAATCCAGATTTTGGCAAGGAGGAGAGAGACCAAGTGATTAAACCAACAGAAATGTACAGAAGATTTTGGAAATTTTCTGAGACTTCACTTTTTTGTATTTCAAACCCATGATTTTACTTGACAATCACCCTTTTGAGTTGCCATCAGCCTCAGTTTGGAAGTATAACACCTTTTTTTTGCTAAAGTTATGACCAATGGCTTCCATGTGACTGAAACCAATGCAGCTGCACACAATTATATTTATGAGTAAAAGCTGTGTAATTGGGCATCCTGTGGTAAAAAAGCTCATTCATGCAGGTACCCATACACTGCTTAGCAAAAACGCAGCAGGACCAGGTGATCTCCAGATCTCCAGAGGTCCCTTCCAACTCCAGCCATTCTGTGAGGTATCTCAATGCCCTTTGTGAGGCAAACAACAGGACTGGTTGCCTGACAGAAGGATTCCAGTAATTTTTTTTCAAATTATCAATAATAAAACCACTATCATCAGTGGAAAACAAACCTTTAGCATCAAGTAGCTTCTAGAATACATACAATAATGTTACAAATACATATATCTATATTTTATATGTTTAAGTAAAGGAAAGCAAAACAAGTAGAACATAAATGAAGACATTATCAGGTCTGTCCTTTTGAAATGCATCAGAGTTCATGCTGTACGATACCTCCACAGATTAGGCAGATGGCACTAAGGAGACCTGTTTCTGTATCATCCATTTCCAAAGGCAGGAGCTGGTTGGCAAATGTGAACACGAGATCAGTCAGCGGGCCAAATCCGGCATTGTGCATCTGAGTTCGGTTTAGGGTAAGGCCATCTGAAAAGGTCATGGTGTCTTGTTCCGGCGTGTATCTTGTGCAAATTCTAAGGATCTGTGGAAAAAAAGGAAAAATGGAATCTGAAGAATTTAATCCATGAGAGATTTGTTGCATTTTCTGGGTGCGGTGAATGAGTCCGTGGAACTTCAATGCTTGGCCACGTCAGAACAATCTGAAAACAAACTCCAGTTTGTGCAGTTCTAGTAGCACCAAAACTCTGAGGGGTACAACATAAATATACTCTATTGACTATGTGTATTTCTTGTAACACAAACCTAGGAACAGAAATTTCCCTCTAGTTATGAAATAATCAAAACTTTGAAGCAACTCTCACCACTCAGGTCACCAACACTACAGTGATATCCTCAAAACCAGGTATCTAATTAGTCTGCCACCCGCATCTAACTATAACATGTGATTGATCTGATGAACTGCTGATCTGATCCAACAAGATCCTGAAAGCATCTCATCTCTTTTAACAAAGGCATATCTCATTGATTCTGAGGATCACTTTTGCACGGCAGCACTTCCCTGGGTTGTGTCTTTGACAAGGACAGTGTTGGCCTGCGGTACTTTGTGGGAGTGAGTGTGGACAGCTGTGAGCTGCTGAACAGGCAGAACTTTGGGCTGCCCTCCCCTCTTCTGCGAGAGCAGACAGACAAACACTGCTATGGGGACAAAGCCCTCCATCTCACCAGCAGCTGCAGGTAGGGTCTCCTTGGAGCACTGCTCGTCTTGTCAGTCTGGGAGTTGGCACCCAGCGGAATATCGAACTTTGTCCCTCCAAATGGCAGCACAAATGACTGGCAGCCCAGCCAGCGGTCTGAGGAGTTGGCCCAGCTTTTCTTCTTCTATGGTGGTTGTTACTTCTGTGTGCTGTACCGTCAAACCTCCTCACCAGCCTGTCGGCTTCCAGCCTTCCTGCAGGCTCTGGTGCTTCCCCCTGCGGAGCCCCGGCGGTGGCAGACCCTGCCTGCCTGGTGCAAAGCTGCTGACAGTGCCGCTCATTCCTGCGCACGCCCAGGCACTGTTGGCTTTGGCAAGTTCGCTTGTATGCCGACAGCCACCCAGTGCTGACCCCAGATGAAAGAGCCTTCCAGGGGAGGACGGGATTCGCACCTCTAACTGGACACGGAGGAATGCAAAAATACATGAATAAAACACCGAGGATGCTCTACATTTTGTTAGTAAATGCCTCTGGGGTAAGGGCAGTGTCAAGAGCGCTGTCACAGCGGAGGTGGCAGCACGGCCAGAGAGGGAGTGTGTTCATGAACGTTTCTGCCTCTTGGAGCAAACCCAGGATGTGTCCCATGGTAGACTCTGTGTGGCACAGGATCACTTGTACAGCTGCAATTAATGAACACGGCCTCAAGGACCACATAAAAGAGACGTCCATCATGTTGACATATTTCTGTTATATATATCAATGCTTAATGTTTAAAATAATCAGAGGTGGGAGAGGGCTTATCCCTAAACTAAACTGAACTAAAACCCTGCCGAAGTCAGGCTGATTAGCTGAGCAAAGACTACAGCTGTGTTTTTTCAGGGCTTGACTGTATTTATTTTCCATCCTACTTGGTTTTAAAGATACAACAAAAAAGATTTACATGAATATAAGAGAGAACTGGGAGAATTTAATTACTCCTATAGCTGCCGAGGCTCTGAGTCAGAGGCCCCAGCACATGGCAGCTGACCAGTCTGGGCTTGGTTCTCCCACTTTCATCTTTGCCTGGCAACACCGCTTCAAGTAAGCAGGGAGCAGAATGAGGAGAACACGGTCTGTAAGACACCTATAGGGAAGCTTTTATTTCTCCTCTTCAGTTCCTTGGTAAGAGACTTAATAGGGTGTATTCTGCAGATGGATCTTCAACTATTTTCTATCTCAGCTATAATCTTAGCTCACATTCTGGGTATACATTGAAGCACTGAAACCTTGTGTGGTTGGGTAGACATGTTTCACATTATTGCCTTACCCCCGAACTAGAGTAAGTTCTTGAAATTACTTAAATCAATGACCAAGAGAGGCACAAATACAAACACACAGAACATGAATTCCTCAGTGACCACAAATTCCCCACTAATATATGTCATCTTAAAAGGCTGCTGGCTGCTAGGTTTTATGTAGTAGACAATGTACTGTTCAGGATCATTAGAAAAAATTAACATTATAAAGCACAGCACCCTGTCAGTAAGAGGCAGCATCTTTACCACATTCAGAACTGCCAGTAATCACTGGCAGTGCTCTCCCCTGAAGTTCACTGTGGGTTGCTCTTTTACATCATTAAAAAGATTGTATAGAAAGAAGCAGAAACATGGAGAATATCTGGTGTTCAAGAAAGGAAAGGTTTGAAAGCTGCATATTTATTGTGACACCCAAGAGCTGCTTGGTTTACTTCTCTAATGGCATGAGAGAGGAGGTGGAGCGCAGCTCTTCCCACCTGAGACCTGCACAGACAGCAGCTGCCTTCCAGTAAGGGTGCATGGCTGGCGATGATCAGGTACCCAGCTTTGGGAGGAACAAGGCTCTCTACTTCCTACCTGGTACTGCTTGTCCCTCAGCTCAGCTGGGAGAAAGGCAACCCCTTTGACATCAGTGCTATTTCAATTGGTAAGCCTTAGCAAGGAGAGTTCCTCTCTCCACAGCCTCAGGACTCCCTTCCCAACAACTAAGCAGAGCAGGATTGGACCTTAATTGGGCAATGCCATGGTGTTTACCCCAGGCTGCCTGCAGCTTCCCCGGCAGCTGCCCAAGCAGGGCTAGCAGATATGGATCCCCAAATCCTCCCTCAGAAGGTAGGTCTGGACACTGGCTGCTGCACTACCCAGAGATCCCTGCCCGGAGGGACTGCAGTGCCCTGGAGTGATCATCCCCTACGAGCCAGAGGCTGAACACACATCTGCCACCATACACCAGGCTGCTGGCTGCCTCGCAGCAAAGCTCCCTGTGCTTGTTCCCTGGTGCCACAAGCCTCACTGTGTTTAGGGGTGCATGCTAGGAGTGCTCAGCAAAGAGACCCCCAGGGCTAATGCAGAGGAAGAACTTCCACGCTGGATCCTCATCGGGAACAAATTTGGAGTGAGGTTACTCAGCCTCAAGCCAGCCCCTGTGTACATGCACAGAAAGGGACCTGCAAGGGCCCTGCAAAATTTATAATTAAAACATAAAGTCGTGTAGGATTTAGCTACTTCCAGGCTTAGGCAGCAAGTAGGACAGGTTTTTGTTAAAGGCAGCCTTCAGGCTTTTGTACCCCAAGTGCTGCACCAGCCGTCAACTGGAGGAGCCTGCAGCGGCTCCACTGGCCACTGGCACAGCTGAAGATCAACTATGTGTTTTCAGCAATGCACTTAGCTTGACTGCAGCAATCAGGTCTCAGGTTTCCTCTGCATTCCTTTGACATTATCCCACAACACGCTGTTATTAAACTCCAAGACAGATCATTTGAAATGGTGTTTTTCTTTTTTTTTTGTTTTTTTTTAAATTTCTGTCCTTCATCAAGATCTGTGAAACGCCATGGATATTGCTGATCGCTGCTAAACTGTTCTTGGGCAAATTTCCAGTGTCAAAGTAAAGCTGCTTTCAAGCTCATATTCACTGACGAACATATGGGAAACATCAGCACTTCAAAATAAGAAATCATGGTATCTTTCTCCATTTTAAACTGAACTCCTAATGTCCTCAATGTTGTTTAGATTTTGCAACCAAGCCAAGTATTTTAGTTGTCACTCTGCTCTTAAATGCCACTTGCAGCCATAAATATGATCTTTCCTCATTATTAAAGGGCTCTTTGTTTTAAGGAATATTTATATATCAAAGCATTAGGGATTCTTATGAGCCTGTCATAAAGTGCAAAGCAAAAAGCTTACCAGAGGCGCAAAAAGCCTACCAGAGGCACAAAACCAAAGTCAGCCAGAAAGTTTCATTTATGACATTGTTGCTACCACAGAACTGTTACTCATTTTAAACAGATTAGGTAGGACAAGCCGGGCCTATTTTTTAAGAAACCCTATTGTTAGACACTAGCTGCCTCAGCTGGCTGGGACAGTTCCCTGAGAAGAGAAACCCAGGCAGGTGACTGGGCAATGATGCTCCATGGCGCTGCCAAACCCCGTCAGCACGGGTTGTTCCGCACACACAAATTCCTTCCTGGCATTAACGCACAAGGGTTTACAACAGAAAGCAAAAATTACATCATTAAGGATTAGCATTCAAGGACTTCTCAGGTTTTTATCCATTGGATCAAGACAGACTGGACTCTGGACTCTTTCCACATTTGTCTTGCCAGAGCTCAGTGAGGCTGGGGATGCTTGGCTGCTGCTGGGCCAATGTACCAGCACACAGAAGCACTCACTTTTACAAGGGTTATTGACTGAATTTTAGTAATATTTATCCCTAAAACTTTTGGCACCAGACAAGATATAAATTCCACGATCCACAGTTGGTGCCTCAAGCTGCCTCAGGAAGCTTGATGTTATTTCTCCTCCAGAGTTACTGTTTGTTTGTATATAAAACAATTCTTTGGCCCATACCCATCAGAGTTTACTGAGCTCCTGGCACCATTACCTTTGTCAGCCTGTTTAAGAGGGGCTTAAGCATCCACAGCCACAGGAACCAATTCAGCAGAGACCTTGGCAGGGCCTATAAATGCTTAAGAGTCCCCATAGCTGGTGCTGAAGGGCAGGCAGGCAGTGAAGCCGGGGTCCTGCTGGAAGGGAAGCCTGGCTGCCCTACCTGGGAGCCCCACGCTGCTCCTCCCGCGTGCTGCAGCTCCGGGAACATGTCCAGGGCATGGCAGAGCAGCAGGATAATGAGGGCACACTGCTGAGGCTCACAGCCCTGCTCAGCAGAGCTCACACAGAAGCCACTGGGTGCTCAGTGCAGCAGGAGGGGGAACAGCGCTTGCTCCGCATCTCAAGGCACAAGAAAATGAAAGGTTTGAAACACTCATAAATAGGACAATTGCCTTGTTGGGGGGGGGAAATATGTGCTGTTAAAACTGCTCCAGTACTGATGTTCAGCTTAAAAAAAGATAGAGAGCAGCACTGCAATTCCGATTATGTGCAGGTGATGCGGGTTTAATGGATACAGCACTTCACAGGCGGCGTGCACACTATGCATTACTGTGTCATGATAATTATCCCATTTTCTTTTTAAGCAGCACATAAAATAGTCACATAAAGTTTGTGTAAATGTCACACGGGAAAGTTAGGACTATTTGCCATGCTGTATCTGTTCCTGGTTTTGGAAAAGCCTCGGCTCCTCCCAGCTGCGGGCTCCTATGGCACTCGCTATGCCCTGCTCGCTCAGATGTGTCACCTTCTCTGGCTTTGTGAAAAATAAAGAAGAGAATGAGCAGGTGATCAGGAATGACAGGCCTCAATAAAGTTTATAAGTAGAGCTTGAAGGTTGCCAATGGCCACAAAGTAAAAGTGGTGTTAAAGAATAAACCTTTTCTATCCATTAATTAGTTGAAATAAAGTCACAATTTACCACCTGCTTCATTCTCTTTTTCTAATCTGGCAATTAGGCTTTTATTTAATCACTTTGATCAAAGTGCCTTTATCGAGGCACTTCAGATAAAACCCCTACCAAAAAGACTCCCCTCAATTTTTGAGCCGGTGTTGGCAATGGTATCACTGAGTGAAGCTGCTGCAGGGACTCTGTGCAACAGGGGCTGTGCATGTTCCCAGGGCAAGCTCCCACTGCCCAGCCCAACAAAGAGCACCAGGAACTCGCTGGATTACAGAATTAGGGTATTTGTTATCCAGCAGCTATGGAGCCAGGGCATGGCACAAACAAACAGGGTGGCAGCTTAAGGGCTGAAGTTTTGGGGGTTAAGCGTTTGGATGTGCAGATTCTTGCCATATCCTGGCTCCTCCCCACCTTTTTTTGTGTAGTTTCTGTATTAACTATTTGTTATGGGTTACAGCAGCACAGCACAAAGCAGTTCCCATCCCCTACTGCTGGCAGAACACACTCGAGGCAACGCCGCAGTTTTTTGATCACCATCTGCCTCTCGTGTAAGGGGAACGTAAGAGAATCTCATCAGGACAGAGCTGGTGATGACAGGCGTGCAATTGGTAACGAATGGCCCTGCCCCACAGAGGGACACTCTCAGTAACAATGAGATGGCTGAGTCTGAATGAGTGCCTGGATTAAGGGAACAACAAGAGGTGACTCTCAAGCATGGCAGGGCAACCTCAACCTTCCCTTTTTCTATAGGCCAAAGAATGATACTCCTTCCCCTCTCCTACCCCTCTTCCTCCTTCATCAATGTCCTCTTGATGCGATTCTTCCAAACAGCTTTTGACAAAACAAGAGGAAAAGGTCACAGCAGTTAACGTCCTCCTCAACATGATCCTGCTTGAAGCAATGCACTTTTAGAAATTCCAAGATTAATTACTTCAACTTCAACTTCCCTAGTTTAAACTCCTGTAGCATGACAAAAAACGTATCTACGGTAGCCATCCTACAATGTGCTTCTAGACTGGCCATGCTTGGCTCAATGAGGACCTGAAGGTTTGTGCTCAGAATGAAACATTTAAAATATGTTTACATTGAACATACTGTCTTACTGCAAGTTATTGCTACAACCAATAATATGAAGCATATTTGCCACTAAAAGCCTAAAGACCTCTAAGGTCTTGATAAAGAAATGCTGAGATCCCAGAGGGCTCGTCTGAAGGTCAGCATGACAGAAATACCTGGAGACAAAGGAAGGGAAGACAGCTTGCCTTGACATAGTGGCAAGGCAAGGTCTGGAGAAAAACTCCCAGCCCACCTGCACAGTTCCCTCCCGCAGGTTGTATGTTTGCCTATTTAAAATTAAATTACATTTAGGTAAAATCTGTACTGAGTCCATTACATTAGCCACTTCCACAGAGACCTGCAGCACTGGAGAAAGCAGGGGGATGTGAGTGCCAGAGGCTTGCACCTGACAGGCTCCAGGCACACCAGCTTCCCCTCTAAAACCTGAAAAACACTGACTCTGAAGATTTGTGTCTTGTTCCTTAAATTCTCTCATGACCACAGGTACAGCACATTCCTAAACCATTATACCGTAGACTGTCTTTCTAGGTATCCTTTATGCAGAGGATTATGTTTTGTAGGGAGGAGGAAGAATGAAGGAGGAAGGAAGGAGAAACAGTTCTCTCTTCAGTGTCAAGAGTAAAGAAAATTTTCCAAAGTTACATATGCCACAATACCAAAATGTGCCCTTTTTACTGAAACTCACAAACTGTAAGGACTTATTTTGAAAAGTATTCTCACCCCTCAAAACACACCTGTGTAGGTGTGCTGGACTCATCTTCTGACCACACCAAACTACCCAGTAAGTTCAATTTTACAACAATAAGGTAAGGGTCATATTTCACTCCCCTCTTCCTGTCAATTACAGTAAAAAGAATAGAAAACAGATTAGTAGGAGAACAATAATGTTAAAAATACATACCAGTATATCCAGGCAGGCTGCTTTGAGTAGAGTTATTTGGTCTGCAATGGTCAAACTTGTAAAGCCTGGCAATCGCTTTGCAAATTCCACTATTTTAATAATGCACTTCGTTGCAAGTTCACTGAATTTGTCCCAAAGCCCAAGGTCCAGTCGAACTCGATGATCTGCGCTGGAGTTCTGGAAAGACAGACAGAAGGCACCAAAAATCAACAACGTCCCTTTCAGTAAACGGTTTTCAAGGGAAGGAAACAACAACCACGTTTTCCTTCCAGAAGTACTTTCTATTAACATTCCAGGCATTTTCTGCAGCTTGCTGTTGGGATGATGCTGGTTTTAAACTTGGATTAATCGCCTGAAAATTCCTTGGATATTTCTCTGTTACTTATGATTGCAGAGGCCATCTGTACAAGGAATACAAATGAACTTAAACATTTCCAAATGCCACCCTCATTATTCTTCCTTGCCATTATATAATAAGTGCATTGAGAAAGACAATGTACAATTTACAGTTGTACCCCAGAAAATATAAATGAACAGTGGAACAAGAATATTGGGTCCTCATCTGGAAAAAGCAGGACAATATTTGGAACTTAGTTTCACATACTTAAGGTCTTAGAAAATTAGTTCTGCTTAATTTCTCTGCTCTGTAGCTCTGCTACAGCTTTCTGAAGCTACAGTCTCCCATGACTTACAGAGCATTTATTTATGTGATGTTAAGGAAAACCCCATGTGCCTTGATGAATGCTATGTGTTCATTTGATGGTGCAACCAACATACACCCCACTGTTGGAAGTGTAACAAGGACGTTCCAGTGGCATCTTTCAGAGACTGTTTCCATACATTCACCTGTCTCAATCAAAATGTCCATCATTTTCTATATGGCATAGGAAACTTGTGTTAAGTTGTGATCAAACTCACTTTTTCATACATTTGGAACAAGCACTTAAACCTTGAAAAATCTGCTGTGACCCATTTGACACCAGTCCACAAACACCGGGTGTCATGAGGAGACCTGGTGAGATCACTCCAATCCACCCAGGATTTCCGCAGAGCAACAAGAAACAGGTAATGACAGAGCTCTGAAATACCCAAAGCTCCTCTCCTCCTGCCCTCACATGCAGTGTATTGCCAGCATTTGATCCGATGCTATTTAGGATGCAGCCAGTGTGATGGTGTCCCCCAGTCCCCTATTTCATAAGCCACCACGTTTAGTGTGCATTGCAGCTGCCTTCAGCATCTGGGTGATCTCTTCTTCATTGCAGGAGGAATTTTACCTATAAAAATATGCTCATGCAGTGGCTTTCTCCCCAGCTGCAGAGGAAGTCCATGTGATCAGCTGCCTCAGTCTTAGCTGGTTGAAGTTAAAATGTTAAATTAACTTTAAAATTAAAGTTAAATGAGCAGAGTCTCAACTTAAAAGTCTAACAGACATGGCAGATTAAATAGCCATCAAAAAGCATTCAAATTACACAGATCACACTTCCTTGGAGGAAACATTTCCAGTAAGCTTGCCGCCACCACCACTACTGATGGTAGAGACGTCCACCTCCTTGAAAACCAGTGAAGCCATTATCTTGTCAGCTTTCTTTGGTTCACGGGAAGGACACAAGGGCTGAAAGAGGTTGGTGAGGGAATGTGGAGTGAGCTCAGCTTGGCTGTGATGCTCTGGACCCCATCCCAGTGCTGCCTTCACAAGACACCACCAGCATCATCAGTCAGGAAGGGGAAAGTCTTGACAGGTCCCCAGGGCACCGCCAGCCTGACATTCACCCTCACTTGGAACAGCGTGGAGATTGGAGCCAGGAATATTTACATTGGGCCCTAATTGCAAAAATAAACGCAAACCGTGCTGAGCAGTCCGAAGGAGCATATGTGCTCTTTCCTGCTACCCCTCTCTTTAATGCATAATTAATTGATTTCATCATTTCTATTTGAATTTTTATTCTGGGAACTTCCTCTATTTTGTTTTGGTTTTTTTTTAAATGACAGAAGAAAGATAGAAGAAAATGTCTTTATAATGCTAAACCTAAAGAACTGCCTTCAAAATGGTCCAAAACTAATGGGTTAACAGTCATTGTAATGCCCTTTGAAACATTTCTTTCGGCTACTGGAGTATGCATCCTTCAGATTTATTTTATTTCATCCTCAAGGACCTTGGAGAAATACAGTACATTGGAGGAAAAATAAGATCAAGATGTGCAGTCATTCAGGCTGTAATTAAATTTAATAGGCAGTTTATCCAGTTCATAGAAAGATGGCATAGCAGAGAGCTACACAAAGCAGAGCCTAAAGCAGGAAATCATTTTACAATAGGGTATCCATCTGGAAAAAAAGACGTTGCATGAAACCAGCAAGTGTGAACGAAATCTTCATCAGTATCATATGAGGTTACTTTATCATGCTGCAGTGCCAGCAATGGGAAGTTTGACGTGTCTTCTATTAGGAGTAATGCACGGCCATCGTAACAAATGTAAATCTAACTCTCTATTATGCAAACTGAAGAGAAGGGGCAGTTAATAAAATACAAAATAACCAGGTGTTTTATTATGCCAGGTGCCAGATCCCTCAGCATTGGGGCTAATGTGGTTTACACATTATCTTTGAGATGCTACAAATGGAAAGAGTTTTAACATTCTATCTGTTAATGAATGTCGACACAAGTGTCACAGGAAAAAGAGCTGGATTTTTAGTAGCATTTCTCAGTATCTAAAAACCAACAGACTCAGTATCAATGTATAAGTTGAACAATAAAACACGGAGTTAAAACAATGCACAATAGAAACAAAAACTCTACTTAATTTGCCTGGCGATCTCCTCTATCCATGCTGTGAAAAAGATGCAGACGCTATGACTTTTCCTGAATATTTTACTGAGGCGGGTTTTTGGGTGTCTTTTCCAGGAGCAGTCTCACATGTTTTTCAGGCCTATGCACCAGTGCACATATGGTGGAACAATACTGTAATACACCCTAGTGGCATCTTTATCAGTGGAAAAGCCCAACCTTGCTATGAAATCCAATTAAACAGCCATTTTTGCCACATAAATTGATCCCATTTTTTCCATCATTTTTGTTTTTTCATTGCAGGCTGCTCTGTCTCCACATTAACAATACAGGATGAGGTACTCATAGAAACATACACAGCAGCAGAATCCCTACTGTCTTTAAAATCCACTTTACAAAGGAAACAAGGCTCACAGGGGCACTCTGCCCTAATCAGGAACACTCGTGATGCCTCTTTAGTAAAAGCAGCAATGCACTCCAGCTCTGGTGCGTTCACTGAGGACCATGGCACATGTCCCTGCTCAGTTCCAGTATCAGGAGATACACACATATTACATATATATATTCCTCTGCAATGGCACAGAACAATAGCTGTGTAACTTCTAAGCCCAGCACTTACAAAGAACAAAATTCTGCCAAGATGTGGAACCTCTTCACTTCCAGCCAGCCAAGAGCAACCCAGGAGAATCTGCAGCAAGGGTCTGCAGAGCCAAAATTGTTTTCTGTTTTATGCTCCCTTTATCACAAGGCTGGATGTAACACAGCTGTAGACTTACAAATAATACCACTCTCAAGGGACAAGCAGTATAGTTACACTCAATTATACTATAAAGTATGACATCTCCAGAGAAATTACTCAGGCACTCTCTCTTACCTGGATGACAGTAATAAAACAGATCTGTTTATGATAGACTTTTGGAATGCATTACATTTAAACAGCTTGCTGATTCTCATCATTGGTAGAACTGTACTTGTCACTGCCCACCAAATGCAACTGTTAAGTCAAATGACCCAGGGAATTTAATACAAGTGCTATTCTCCCATTATTTTAAGTAGACTTCTATTAATGATGCAAAGTATGGGGCCACTTTTTTAAAGAGCAGATGGATATAAAAAAAGATAATTGAAAATGCTTCTCCAAAACCATTTTTAACAGGTAAAAACACACGGAGTGGGGGGGGGGAATCATCATGTAACCTTTGCCTCTGGGAAATGCAGGCTGCAGTGCTCAAGAATGAGAGGAGCCAGAGACACAAGCCAAATGCCTGAACAGATTTTTTTTTTTTTTGCTTTACACTCTTATACTTAAAATTCTTTGCTCTTTTTAGCAACAAACAAAATCTTCTTTTAAAACAGTCTGAATGATCATGTAACCAAAGGCACTCAGGGGCTGCTCTTGCAGAACAGTTTCTTCCATCCACCATCCCTGTCAGTACACAAGTGCAAGGCTCACAAAATTCAAGGGAATCCACATTGGTTAAAAACACTCACTTCTCACCTCTCACTTAGAGAATTAAATTAAAAACTCTAAGGTTATAAAAGCAATCTGTGTGCTCTGTAGTGTGAGCACGCCATGCTTCATGACTGACAGTACGCAGAACCAGGCATAAAAGCAGGACTGGGGGCAATCTTCTACCTATACTAGATTGTTACTATCAAGAAAAGCAGAGTGGCATAGGCTTCTAGCTCCCCTTGGACTCAGCACTTAGAAAAAAGTCTGTGTGCTCCTCTGTTCTTTGATTTCTGGTCTCTGCTTCAAGTGTCTCAGGTTGTTACTGGAGCCCTGCCGTTTGATCAGCAGCTGATGGTGGTGTCCAGGCACCGGAGCTGTGCTCCTGTGACCAGCACACACAGCTTCCACATCTCAGACCCTCCTGTATCCTCAGCACTTCAGAAAGGCTTCTCCCCTGCCCCTGGGCAGATGGGAGAGGAAGATGACCCTTATACTCTGTCCTTTCCACATGAGCTCTTAACACCAAAGTCCTACATAAAATGCTGGAGTGGCTGTCAGACCTTACCTACATGAGACGTTTATCACTCTGCATCTCACACCCAGACTATGAGAATGCAGTAAGAAGACAGTATTTAGCACTGCTGCTGTTAGTTCTGATGCAGCACTTGAAGGAAGATGCTCTCAAAGATTCAAGTAAGCCAAAAGTAACTCTTTCAGGATAATTTTGTTATTGCAACTTGTGCAGTACCAAGCCATGACAAAGCAGCAGGGAGCTCAGCCCCCCGCAGCAGTTCACAGCTGTGGACTTCCAGCAGACCAATGCTAAAAAAAAGAAATCTCCTGCCCTGAGATATGAATGTCCCATCAGGCCTGAGATATGAATGACCAATATCCAGCCCCAGACAGAGTGTGGTCGGATCATGGCTACTCATGCTCCATAGACAGACCACATTCATCTGTTCATTTCTGAGATCCAGGTGCTCTCAGTAAGGGCTCTGAAATTCCAACAGGGAGATAAACTCACCATGGGGTTCAGATGGAACCTAAGGACGAAGGCATCAGCAGTGGGTGTGCTATGCAACAAGACCCTCTCCAATTTCATCCACATGTATCAGTTCAAGAGCTAAAAGATTAATGATGCTTTAGCATCCAATACCTAATGCAAGTGCAGAGGTGCCAAGGTTTATCTTTCAGCCCTCCAGGATCTTTGGCAATTACCAGGATGCAGTACCATCCCACCAGTTGCAGTGCACTCTGCTAACTCTGAGGTAACATGGAAGTATGTACTAATGTATTCCTGCTGGGAAGGACCAGAGAAGAATGTGGAGGACAGGCTCCTTCCCCAGTACAAACTAGTTTACATGGGGCTCAGAATCAAATGTGAAAAGTGCTTGTGAAAACACTTTCAGGAACATGAAAAATGTGCCTTTTTCTAACATCACACCATATGTGCTTGCTTTTCTTGCACTTAAATACCAAATCTTACACTTAGACGTCAGTTTTGAGCCTTGCACTTTGTCTTGTAAATAGATTAATATGCCATAAAAGAGCACCCTGATGGCTAAAACAGTGAATATTGATGGCAGACAGGGATTTGCCTACATCACTCTAAAAAATTTAATGTTTGTTTCAATAGCAGAAAATTTATTCAAAACAGAGAGCAATCCAGTGATAGAAGTTTTTCACTTGGCCTCTGGGGATTGGTCCCAGATCTTCAGCTGGGGCTGGAGGACAAGGACCATGGAGGCAGCTGTCCCCTTGCCCCAGCCATGTCACTCCTGAACTCCTGCTCGCAGCCATGAGAGCACATGCTTGACTACCTCAGGATGTTTTGCGTGTCCCTCTGAATCAGCCAGTGCTGCTGCAACCAACAGCAAGCCCAGACTCAGCAAAGTCATTCCTCTACTGATAAGGCTCTAAACATTACCTAACAGTTATTTTTTAACATCTCTTTTATTACTGGATTTGCAAACTTGACATTGAATTTTCTTTAATCAATTAATATCACTCAGTTTCCCTGTATTTAGCTATATATATATA
>VWPU01023991.1:0-65290 GCA_013398955.1 Callaeas wilsoni | reverse complement strand
AGAACCCAAACCCCTACATCACTCACCAGTAATACAGATTTTCAGTAATGTTTTTCCTCTATTTTAAAAGAAAGTATGGAAAAGAGAAGTGAGGCGTTCTCCATTTCCTGGTGAGAGGTCACAGGAATATATTCACATACGCAAACCCTGAGGTGCCAGACTCCTTCTAAGACAAAAGTTCAGAAAGAAAAATTGCTCAACAAGTTCCTGTAACAATGTGTATCTCTTTACAGCACTCCATGGTGTCAGTTATAAATGATTCACTCATTTAATACAAAGCTGCCAACAGAAAAGCAACAGATTTTCCACAAATCATGAGGCTGAATGTTTTGTTTTATGCTATTGATATGTTTGTTTATGTGCACATAAATAAAATGATACATGAATATATAAAAAGTTGTCATCATTTAACAGTCATATAAACCAGGATATATGTAACTGAAATGTTAAGCATAAGCATAGGGGTCTTATAATTCGTCTGATTTAACCTTCATGCTACAATGTAATTAAAAAGAAAAAAGACTGACGCTTTCCTCACCTAGCATTCAAATAGCTTCATGAAACAGTATGATACATTTTCATCCTTTAATTATGCTACAGAGCTGAGGCATGAGCAAGGTCTGGCATTTCATCTTTAAAGGGCATTTAAATCTTACATGGTTCTCACTGAGGCTATACAGACAGCATGAGTACAAGGACTTTTCTGTTTAAATACAGACAGAACTTGATCTCACTACAGGCTACTGTAAAATCTGCCCCTGGTTACACTAATCAGTGGAAGAAAGAAAAAAAATAATATAAGAAAATAGAAAATAAAGAAAAACCAATATAAGATGAAACAGGAAAAGTAAAACACTTTACACTTCAGCTTCACATTGACTTGTTGCCTTTAAAAAGCAAAAAAATCAAATGCAAGAGGTTCAGCTAATGCAGAAAATCAAGAATAACTTGATCACATATTAATTACAAAACCTCAACATTTTCTTGACTGATTCATGACCATATATACTCCGATATATCCCCAATTCTCTGCAAACATGTCAGAAAAAAAGACTAAAACTGTAAATATCAATGTTTAACTTTGTTTTTTTTCAGCACCACAGGATGGTAATGCCCCACAAACATGAATGCACTCATACTCAAAACATACCCTAAATGTTCTCACACCTCATAATCACATCACTACACTCCTGGGAATTTCACAATATCATCAAAGCATGATTAAGGGCAAAGATCCAGTGAAAAATTCCTTACTCAAAATGCCTGCTATCAGTCAATACCACTATGGGATCAGAAGCAAGGAGGATGATTCTTCTTTTTTGCCAGAATTTATGAGAATGAAGCTGGCCTTAATCAAGATGATTAACACCTCTCTTGGAATTGGTGGGCAAAGACAGCAAATATGCCAGGAGGTTCTCTTCACTCTATTTGGCTAGAAAGAATATGATTAGGACACAGGGACCCAAAAAACAAATTCGCAGTAAGTTAATACAGGGGAGGAAGAAAAGCCTAAGGATATCCAGGATCCAGCGAAGAGAGCCGGGAACAGCAGGGCGCAGGCAGCAGCTCCTCATCCTAATCTAACAGGACTGATGAGCCAGATGGCGACTGTAAATAAAGTATCAAAGTACTTTAACAGAGAATGAAATGCCGTTGCAGCTGGAATCAGGTTTACAGAAAAGTAGCGTGGAGACCAAAGGGACAGTGGAAGGTACTGTACTCATGAGGAGAACAATGACCTTTGTTGCTGTGAGCTCTTCAGTACCTCAACCCAGCTTGTTCTATTTTCAGTCTCCTCCAAAAATTTTGACTCTTTGGCATTCATTCTGTGGGGGGAGTGGCCTCCTACTTACCCTACTAAATTTAAAAATCTCATAAAGAATAAATAACAGAAAGCACCAGAAAATATATGCTACATTTTAAATTGACAGTGAAGGGTATAAACATCAGACTTAAATTATGCAGCACAGTGAACAAATCCAGATCAGTGCTGGCTTCAGTAGTTGCAATACTAATGTAGTGCTGCTTTAGATAGAGTCACTGCAAGTGTTTTTAGAGTCCCACACCTGCTGGCAGTTACCTGCTCAGAACAACTGCATTTCACAAAATACAAACCAAGTACATCCAAAAAAGAGAGTGGAAAAGATTCCACTCCTAGGGTGGAATCTCGTAAGAGAAAAGAGAACATTGATAGAAGGGAGTTCCTTTGCTTTCAAACACCAAGTAGGTATTATAGTCTTTAGAGGATGCCAGAAGTCAGTGTTTTTATGGAGACCTCCAAATAATTCTGAATTACATTAAAAGGCTTGTAACTATCATTAACCATAACATCAGTCCTTTTATTCAAAGCCCCTCACAGCTAGCTGAAGATTCAGCGCTCCAAAATTTTCATGTTTTCCTATCTTTAATCTATCAATATCAAAAGTACAGGATAAAAATTAATCAATCCTACATTTACAATACAACTTAATCAGAATAAGCAGCTGAAGTTCAAGTAGAAATTACAATTATGTGATCTGTAATTACTACGTCTGCCCTTAATCAGAAATATTCTGAGACCAAGGTCAGTGTAACTACACTGACAATTAATAAAACTAGGAGAGGTTACAACATCCAAGAGAGTTAATTCTGATTCCAGACGTCCTGGCTCTCAGCTGTGTAGCTGGGCAGCCTTGCAGCACCAGCTCAAGCGCAGCCCATTCTACTCACAGGGTGTGATGGGCTTGCTGTGGGTGTAGAGCTGCTCCTGCTGGAACAGTGCAAACTCTCCACCCTCCTCTATCAATGAGAGACTGTAGCAACTTTTTAAACAGTTCCACCTCTACCCACCCCAAAGAAGCTCAAAATAAGCACTAGCCATGATTAAAATAATCCATATGGCACTCCAGCAGGAAACACCTCTAAACGTTCTCCAGTGCTGCCAGTGGCTTGCTAAGGGCTTTTCGATGTGTTACTGCAGGCCCTAGGTGTTCCCAGCCTTTGTCCTCCATGGTTCCACCATACATTCTGCACTCCAAGTGTGGTGTTTTGATATGAGCTTCCTCAGACACCACATTTCACTAGGACCAGCATCATCAGGTGCTGTCATCATACAACTAAAATCAGGAAGAACACAACACACTGAAAGTCGCATGCTTTTACCTGGGCTTTGAAGGCATGTTTCTTTTTAATACTCCATTAAGCCACCTGAGCGAGCTGACATTTAATTCACTCTGTCTCTGGGTTTGGTAACTTCTACAGATGAAAAGATTATTTTAAGGAATACTTGGAAATAGATGGGTTAATTCACAATATCAATACTTAGAACATTTTAGTCAGAGCTCTCTTTGATCTTACATTCTGTTTGCTATTGAAAAAGCAACCATCTCACCCTATGCAAGATAAAAAATGAAACAGAATTTGACATCATGTTAGACAGATTCAATTCATTAATATGATGTGGTATCAGAACTGCAAGCCATGACCTACAAAGTTGCAAATGGAGAAACTCACTTTAAAGGTTCCTCATTTGCAACAGATTTCAACCTGCCAGGCTCTCCAAGACAGTGTCCAGCTTATTAGAAATTAAACTGGAGATGTAGATCCAAGGTTATTATGTTCTTTTAATGACCCAAATTCCCCAAATATTAAACATTACAGAATGAAACACAAGCCACTGCTGTAATAAATGACCAGACTATTCCACTTTGGTCAGCATGGGGTCCCATATAATTGTCAAGGAGCTTGAACTTGTTTACTGGATTACCTTAATATAAAACACAACTTCTCAGCTGCATTGTCCCTGAATGGTCACTGTAGTGCCACATTTCCCCTCCAGAATTAATTTATCAATTCCCAAATGCTGTACTTAGAAGGATAATTAACATTGCTGCTTACACAGCCTTACCTCTCTGTATCATCTTTTCTCTGTGCACTGAGGATCAGTGGCCCCTCTCCCCTCAGGTATCAAGGCTACAGAAGGGCCCATTCTGTCCTGACCAGCAGAGCACAGGGTCACAAGGACAGCAGGAACATCTTAGCCTTGGGACTGCTGCCTTCCGATTGCAGGGTCACTGCTCCCTGGGAGGGTGGGAAAGGCAGACAGAGCTTTGTATTTAGCTCTAACAGCTACTCTTACTCTAAATAATTGTATTTCAAACACTTAAAAGTTGTTCTGATGTTTAATGAGGTGCAAAAGAATTTGGATATTTCATTTTAATAAATAAATAAACTTTCAAAGCATACCTGTGTTCAGATTTGATAGAAAACATTTTGACTCTGAACTGACAGATTGTTGACTATGTGTCATTAATAAGACAATAAATCCCTTTGATCCTGATTTTATTTAAACTATGTAAATGGAAGTTCCTCTCCAGTGAAGAGCATCTATATACCATTGATTTCTGAGTAACACAGAAGCATTTAGCAATTACTACTACATAAAAAGTATTTTAGGTCTTTTTATATTTATCTAGTTTTAGTCTGTATCTATAGCATTCTCATGCAATGTGCATTTATTAATGAATTCATAGAGCTAGTTCAGATAAATATTTCTGATTTCAAGTTCACATCCATTCTCACCATTATAGAATGTGTACACTTATCTAACATTTAATATAAAATTTGATTCTATCCCAGATGAAACCTGGACAGACTTGCATAATATTTTAAAGTGTCAACGGAGAAGACATTCCTCACTATTACTTTGAAAACCAAGTACCTAATCTGCATTTCTGCCAGATAATTCTAAAATTGGCTGTTTGTGAACAGCAGATAATTCTTAATTAACTCCCACTACTACATAAAGCTGAATTCTTCACTGTTTGTGCATTTCTAAATTACAGCCTCACAAACAAGAAGTGTGAACAGAAATCTGGTATCGGCTCCTTAAAGAGCAGAACAAACTACTTAATATTCTGGTGCTCTTGCAGTTTGATCTAATACTCAATGAATTGTAGGAATGACAAAATATTAATTATGGACATATTTTGCTTCATTATCTATGCTTCATCCAAAAGTTAATGTTAAGAAACAAACCCCTCATGCTTAATTCTCTGTCAACTTTTTGCTAATTATCACAGTGGGAGGAATGCACATTTAAACCACCTCAGCTGACTCCCACCTCAGCTGACTCCTACTGTTTGCAGCCTCTCAAACATGTGTTCTGTTTGTAAGCTGTACTTAAAGCAGGCATAAAGGTCATGTTTGTATAAAATCAGGCTTCTAACCCCAAATTATTTTATTAATTTTTATTTGAATGACATTCTCTCATCTGGATTTTACTTCATCAGAAATGAAGACTGCACCTCCTCTCCGTAGAGAACTTGTTCTAACACCCTTCCGTGTGGAAGAACCTAACCAGATATCCTGCTCTGTATGGAAGGGATGCGTCCATAGGCACATACTCAGGGAGAGACCTGCTGGTCATCAGCCAATGCAGTTCCTCACAGTTGCGATGGAATGCTGACCTTCTCCAGGGAAAGCTCAATACCGAGGGCAGACTCATCAAGCTACTTGGAAATGTCCTGTGGAGGAGGCTCTCTCTCCGGTTTCTTTGGGAAGCTGTGGCATCAGTTTCACAACTCCAGTGAGTAAAATACCCTCAATCTATTCCTGGTTTTACGCATTGCTCCATCTGTAAACTGCTTACACCTGAGCACAAAGGCCCTATGCCTTGCTGGAACCATCCATCAAGTAAATGTAGTTATTGATTTAGACCATAAGGATATAAATCTGACTGGAAAAAGAGGCAAATATTCATACAGACACCAGTGACATGGATATAATCCTTTTCCTACCAATCTTTAAGCTACTTATACCAAACTTTCCCCCTCTATTTTAAGAGCTAAAGTATTAGGCCATAATTTTAGAGATTAACAACAAGGGCACACACACTATGGCATAATTCATCCCATATTAACTCCTTTCTTTAGGGAACAAGAAAGCATCAAAGCAGTGACCTAGCAATAAACCAGAAACATGAGCAGCACTACATCATTTTAGCCAGCTGCAGTACCGCTGAAACATCAATGTTTTTGTTCCCCCACTATTGTAAAATGCAATAAACCAGGATTTTGTTTCTCTTCTTCCGCCTTATAAATATTGTCTCTACTTTTGGTATCAAACAATTGATCTAATGATACCTTTTCAGGGATATTATGTGAAAAATCTGTTTCATTCACAGCTATCTGAAAAGACAAATCAGGAGCAAAGGTTTACAATTTTTTACCCTTTGGTCAAGCTAAAACAATTTTTCCTATACTTTGAACAGTACAGTAACCTTTTTATGCTAAACTGCTTGCAGATAGTTGGCAGAGACCTGTCCAAATAATGCACTTGGTTCCTAAAGTATAATGGTTGACTGCAATGACTACATATAACACAAGGACAATCAGTTCCAGAAGTGGCTGTGCTGCCTCTTCACCCTTTCCAAAGAAGTGTCAGAAAGAATTCTTGGCTAATGTTTTTGTCTCAGTTTGAGAGACAGGTGTCTGCTAAAGGAGGCAGACATCTTCCTTGGAATGGAAAAAATGTGGACCCCCTTCCCTCCGAATTGTTATAATTTTGAAATTAAGGGGCTCTCAGGCAAAGATATGATAATAGGAATAACAGTTCTTTACTAATATATATAATGAGGCAAAAACAACAACAACTTTGGTATTAACAACAAAACAAAACCACAAAAACCCAGTAAAGGGTCGTCTCGGCCGCAGGCACCTTCCTCTTTGGCGCCGTGCCGGTCACAGCTGGCAGGGGCGCTCCGGCGCCAAGCTGGGACAGCAGAGACGGGCAGAAAGTCCTGGGACGGTGGAGGAGATGAATCACGGTCTGGAGCCTCAGTGGGAAAATCCCCGGGAGGTCTCAGCAGGCAGGAGGTGCGGGGCTACAGAGTAGCGAAGGCTGGGAGTAGCCCCGAAAGAAGCGGAGGGGGCCGGGCTCCCAGGGAGGCAGGCAGAGGAGGGATCGGGGCACCCAGGCAGATGGTAAGAAAGTCCTTCCCTTAGTGAGGGGGATGTTAATAAGGTCTCAATCTGAAGGGCTGCTCTTACGAGCAGGGGCTTTCCCGCGGCAAAAGAAGCAGGACCAGGCTGGACCTCGACGACAGCCGAAAAACTCCTCTCCAAACAGCCTCGGCTGCCCGTCCCTCTTCCCCAGTGAAAGAGCCCAAGCCCGATAGATAGGGCTGTCCCCCCACCCTGCCGTATCCCGTCCCCCGTCTCGCGGTATTTCCCCCCCCCACCTGGGCACTCCCAGGAAAGAAGAGAGGGGCCACCGGCCTGCTCCCCTGAGCTGATAACCCCCTTTGGCGGGGAAGGATCCAGTCATGATGGGCCAGCAGCCACACCTATGGGGAACAGTCCTCAAGAAAGAGGAAAAAAACCCAACAAAACAAAAGAAGAAGAACTCAAACCCCTACAGTTTCAAGAAACTTCCCAACTAAGATGGGCTATCTCAGAGCTCAAGACAAAGTTTGTGAAGTCTTTTCCCAAAGTTCAACAAGTAACAGAATTAAACAGAAACCCCACACTACTTCTTCCAGAGAGCATCTAGCTGTGAAGACAGAGATGAAGATTAAAACAGAACAAACTCCTTCTAAGCAATTAAGCAGAAAGAAACCCCATGATATAGTCAGCCCTGCTGAATGCAGTTTTACAATACCATCCAAGTGTTTTGCAGCGATTCCCATTGAAGACTATGAACTAAATCTTTGGCTGATATTGATGCCTACATAAACATAATTTATAAATTTCTCCTGAAAACATAGGAGAATTCCACCAGCTGTTTAAGAAATGTACTCTGGGGCTGTAATTTTACATTTTGACAGCAAAGAACAAATTTCTACATCCACATGTATATGTGAGTATATATATATATGCATGTATATATATATATATACTATATAAACATACACATATAAAATAATACATACACAAACATACACTGGACATTAACTTTAATGGTCCTTTTCTCTCTGTCTGCATCTAAATATATTTCTTTTTGAGCTTGTATCCAAGCCTCTTACTGTAAGTACTCATTTTATGAAAGAAATTACAGACTTTCAGAGGTATATTAATATTGATAAGCCCCTCAAGCTGCTGTTCTTTGTAAGCAACCAGCGCTAACAGGCACACAGAGAACATCTCATCATTATGCTACAGATGTGCATTAGGGGAACACAAGAAAAGTCAAAAGCAGTATTTTCTTCTCTTGCCACATAAATTATAAGTGTATCCCAATATTCTGGAAATTTATGCTAATCCCAGGATGCATCAAATAATCTTCATCTGCCCTAGTTAATAATTTGCAACTCTGAACACATCAGCTCCATGAATAGCAGCATTATTATTAACTATGCAAGGAGAAAAAATGATCACCATGTATTTATTTTAATTCAATCCTTCTGTTCATATTCAAATCTTTCCATTTGAGCACAAGAAAACCGCTTTCTAAACTCTGTGCCTTGGTAGGTAGTAGAACTGACCTAGGCAAAGACCAGCATCTCTCTTGATATACACACAGGAAAAACCTCGTGTATTTTTGCCCTATTCTTCCTAATAGAATATTCCTAGTAATATGCCACATGCACACAGAGTCAGGCAGATTTCCCTTTTGGAGTGACAGCTGCTCAGTGCTGCCTTGCACATTTCTTGTGTTTGGTTTGGAAACAAATGGAACTTTAGCCTGCCTGGCTTGGAAAAACCAATGGAAGCTACTGGGTTTTGTTCTGGATGGTTACCACAGAGACAAGATTCCCAACAAAAGACACAGCATTCTGTGTGCTGCTGCTGAAGCACAGGACAAGACTCAGATCTCCACATATTTTGTCGTCACAATAGCCAATATCTAGAGATGATGCTGCAGGTGGTATGGCTTGGCTCCACTCCCCTAGTTCAGTCACAGAAATTCCACTGTGGTTTAAAATTCTCCAGTCTTCAAGCATGGAATTTATGGAAATAAGGATTTTAGCCCTAGCAGTCTCCCCATCAGTAGAACACATGAACTATGCCATGAGATCCTTCTTAACCTGTCTTGGTGAGGTGTTGGAAGCCATGCTGATTGCTCAGGGTTACAGAGCATAAAGGCTCCCTTTAGAGGGCAGGGCTGCAGGCAGTGAGGTTTGAAAAGGAGAAAACCAGATGCAATTGCTACATCACAAATAGTCTGGTATCAAATAGTGGCTCTCAGTCCAGGGCTACCCTCATTAAATTGGATGATACTACTCATGTCATCTGTGCCCACTCCATCTTGATCCTTACAGAAACCCTGTCACTGGTTTCTTTCCTTCTTAGCCCAAGCAGAAATAGGAAGAAAAGCTCTGGAGACAATTCCCTTCACGTGTAAGACATGAACATCCTACATGATTTGGCAACACTTTCACTTGTGGTATCATTCACTTTTCCAAGGGAGTTTCACTAAGTAAAATCACCTTCAAACACTTCACAGATATTTGCTTGCTGTAAAAAGCTCCCAATCACCCACATTTATTCCTATTCTCTGCTGTTACTCTGGATGCATAATCATAAAACACATACCCCCAATGTATGTTCTATTTCATCCTCTGCAGAACATGGTTATAAAGGTTATATAAACATGGTTATATGTGGTTAAATATGGTTATATAAATACGTTATAATTATCCATTATAAATCAACAGACAGTACTGCACAGTGGAAAAACATATTAAACTATCACAGGGGATGCATACTTATTTTACACTTGAATAATTACTACCATTTAAGCCATGAATAACATAAGCAGAAGTTGTTAAGTGAAACCTGGAAACTGGTTTTGCAGCTCAGTGGGAAACAGAATACTATTTGAGGCAAACAAAAGAGGATCATTGTGTCTTGCAGGCAATAAAAAAAAATTAAGGAAAAATGACACTGATAATAAAATCTATGTAATTGCCATAGTCTAATGCATCTAAAAGTGACACCATGACCAAGCAGGTTAAAAAAAAAAAAAAAAAAGTAGTAGAAGTCTTTCATTGCCTATTCCATCAGCATTATCACTCAAAGCCTCATTTATTGGGAGTTAGGAACAAAGTAAGTCAAAGAAAGCAATAAGCTATGAGATATTTATTAAGGCTGCATCATAAAAGTGACAGAAGCTATAAACTAAAGCCAGCTTTAAAATTTTTTTTTCAAGCTATATTAATAATTGTTTCAAGCTATTTCTTTTTTTGGAATGAACAGTCTACAAAGGAAATTTCAGACATTGGCAAAGTGAGACTGGGAAACAGAAAGTCTTGTTTGTTTACCAAGACAAAATATAAACCACCTTCAATTACTATCAAAATGGAATTAGCAATAAAAAATGCATAGTTGCAAGAGCATGGTCATATTAATTACTAATCAAATAAACACTAACTGATCACTACTTTGGAAAGCTGGTGCATTGCTAAAGCTCCCTCAGATCTACTTTTAGCTGGAGCAGGTCACAGCTCATTTAAGCAGCTGAGCTGACAGATCTGACAAGTGGCAAATATCTGGGAGAGAGAGAAGTGAGGACAAACAGTGCAGTCAGCAGTGAATTTATGAACAAGTTGTGAATGAAATGAAACAGAGAAAATAGAACATTTTTTCCATTTTAAGATAAAATTTTACCATGACAAAAAAGGACACTGGTTTTCAATGGTGCTTACTGCGGCACTGACACCCATAAACAGAGTGGTCATGATAAAGAAAACCTTGACTGTTTACGATCTAGGAATCAGGTAACACTGATATGGGGAACCAGAGCTCTGCCAGGATGGCCAGTCTGTCTGGGAGGCAATGGGAGCCTCTGTTGCCAGGCTCCTTGCAGAGTCACTTACATCTGGATTGTGAGTGACTACCCAGACAATTCTTCTGCTCAAATTGCATAATCCAGCTGGCCCATGATCCCACATAACCACTCTAGCACAGACATAATTCATTGCCTTTATATTAACTGTATATGACCATTTTCACACCTACAGGAACAGTTTCTATAGACTATATACAAATATCTTCCCTATATTCAATTTGCCCTCTTCTGCAGCAGGAACTCTGTACGACACTCCACCCAGGGCAATAATTAAAGCTTACAAATTGGACTAGACACAGGAGGAGCTGGGAGGTAAATCTTGAGAACCTGCCAAAATTCCCACCTGGAAAGATCCTGAAGCCATCAAACACCTCCCTACGAAGGTGAC
This sequence comes from Callaeas wilsoni, assembly GCA_013398955.1. Classification (NCBI taxonomy): domain Eukaryota; kingdom Metazoa; phylum Chordata; class Aves; order Passeriformes; family Callaeidae; genus Callaeas; species Callaeas wilsoni. The sequence goes on along the minus strand of VWPU01023991.1, from coordinate 54,135 downwards.
TGGGAGAGCTGTTCATCACTCAAGTGCAAACTACTCCATTCTCTTCTCTCTGCAGCTCCTGCATCCCCTGGGTAACCAGTGAGTGACTTCCATGCACTGAGCACAGGCACAGGCCTGTTACCAGCTGCAGCACTGCTACAGCTACAGAACAAACCTTATTTTCCCACATCTCAAATCCCAATAGCTCTTGCCACACCTGCTGCCTCCAGTTCCTACTGAGTCCAGTCAGAGCCCTGGTGAAATCTCATTGTCTGAAAGCCTCAGAGGGAGATCATTCAATACATTCTCAGTTGAAAAACAACTACTGTGAGAAGTAACCAATCCCTTAAGCTACATGATAACATGATAAGATACATATGCTTACCACACTGTGAAAGAGCCTGATTCTTTACTAGAAAACAAAAAAAACCATTTTAGAGAAGTAATTGGTGTTCCATCAGCCATAGAATAAATACAAGTGGCTAATGCAAAGGAGATTATTTTGCTTGTACTCAGATCAAATTTGCATTTTAAAACTCAAAGTTTAACAGAGAGAAGTTAACAGCAGTGGTGATGAAATGTGGGTGATCTTTCACAAAAGAAAGTCTTTCTCTATTCCTGCGAAATACAATAATAGAGAAAAAGTAATGCTCTCAAGAAAAAATGCTACAGCTTCTCAAAATATCAACAGTCCATATACAAAATCCAAAGAGCACAATCTGGTTCTTTCAAAACTTCAATTTCAAAAAAAAAAAAGGCATTTAATGGCATAGCTATGCACTTCAACATGCCTCTTAAACTCACTGGACCACTGAAGATAAAATCATGTCACAGAACTGATATTTTTGCTCTCTAGTAAAGCAAACACATAGTTGGCATATATTTCAATTCCTGAGAAAAACCCCCTTCAGTTATTTCTGTTCCCACCTGCTTTTCCTCAAGGGTTGCAGGCCAACACACCTGATGTTTAATAGAAATGTTTGCAACCACACTCAAATAGATCCAAAACACTGAAAAAGTTTCTTCTGACTCTCAGATAGTTAGAAGGCAAAAATGCAGCTGACTGCAAATGAAGGGTCTGATATTGAGCTCCTTTATCTATCAGAACTATAAACCCCTTGACAGGAATAGAATTAGTATGATTTATTTTAATATACAGAATAAAAAACATGGCCCCTTCAAGTTACTGAGTGTTCATAGAGCGCAAAGAACATCCAGAGTAGCTGGATGCAAAGAGCATTACCCTCAAGGAGTCCTGTTAACATTTGGATACAGACTAAGCCTTAAATTCACTTTTTTTGGTGTGTATCAGATGATATTACCAGCAGAATATATATAGCCTAATTGCATTATACTGCATTTTAATTGAAGACATACAAATGCAAATTTTAAATGAAATTAAAAATTATATAATAATTACTGTTCATCAGGAAAATTTACTATTCTATTTTACTTTTTATCTGAAAAGTATTAAAAATGAAAAGCTATGAAGCCTTGCAGGGTAGAAATACCACAACTGCAGTTTTAACTAATTCAGAGTTCTCATTCCTTAGCTCGCTCATAGAAATTCAAACACTGTTTTTATAGCTTAATAAACTATGTATTTTTCTAATTTAGACAGTTTAATACCAATTTATTATTCAGATCCCAAGTTCCTTTGCAACATATTCATCTTAAATGAAGGATCTCCAGAGGACAGAACCATCATGGAAATACTTCCATGGCTTCATCAACAAAGGATGTTCATTAGTGAGCAAAGGCCACATGCCAAACTCCAATGTGTTCAGTTCTCTGCAATTTTATCACTAAGAAAAAGTGGAATTTAGGTTAGCTATATATTGAAAGGGATATTTCTTGAAAAAATAAAACATAAAATTACCCTTTTAAAGTACAAGAAGCATGTAGTCTGTAATAACTCTGTAAATAGATCCCTTTCTGAGTGAGAAAACACATCATGCCTATATTTGAGTATTTTCAAGAGGCTGTAGCACACTAAATTAAATAGGAATATGCCATGTAATCAGTAAATGAACATGTAAGACTAATTATTGCAGAGGATATACATGAAGAGGATAATTAGCAATGTCAGTGATTCCCAGCAAGCTAAAACACTTGTTTATTCAAAGGTTTTAAAATCGTATGCTCAGTAATGATCATTTAACATGAAACCACTTCCTTATTTACATTGTCCCTGGATTCCAGGGACGAGATGTTGTGTGTGAAGGCAAAACGTGGCCTTTAACGCACATCCTGACAGCAAGGAAATCCCCTGAGGATGAAATAGATGGTTCTCTCCTGCACCTCTGGACTTTCTCAATATTAGTAAACAGCTAATGAATTTTTTTCATACTTCAGAAAGAAATTACTTGACCAAATAAAAAAGAGAAAAAATCAGCATGCAGTTTTGAGCTTTCTAATCTTTCCCATAATTCCCTTAAAAGACAGGAGCACACCTTTGGTGAATGTTACAGTGGGAATAGAGTGTAGCAGACACAATGGCCCATCAGTCACACAGATCCTGATTCTGTTGTGGTAGTTACAGCAAAAGCTTTGTGATTAGGAAGTCTCTTTTTCACTTGCATAAATCCTCTTCTATGCTTGATTTAGTGCTTCAGTGGTACTTATAATTTGTCCCTTCTGTTTGTCCGAGGCTGCAGTCGGATCCACAGTCCATTTTCAGAGATGGACAGTTCAGTATGAACAAAGGACCACATCTGGTCCTTCCTTTGCTTCCCCCTCTGCTCCCAGTGACACAAGGGAAGCCACTTGCATCAGGCTCTGTTCTGCTTTCTGATGTTTAAAGCAGCCCACACTTACTGTACAGAAAACTGCTTAGAGGCTTTTCAAAAATGAACTTGCTGAAGATATAAGCCTAATTTACATACAATTTGTACTACACTGAATTTCTCTCCCATTCTGATCTCCCATTACCCTGGATAACTCAGAGATGACTAAGTAGTTCTACTGACAAGTGTATTAAATGCTTTGAACTTTTGCTATAAATAGGGTTCTTTTCCACTGTGAAAACAAAAAGGCTGAAATGCCTTTTGTAATGCTTTTGGTTTGATGGGTAGCACTTTTCTTGAACAATTCCCCATTTACGATCCCCAACAAATAGATAAGTCACAAAAGAAAGCTGGTATTTAGATTTAACACCTTTCCTAACAATCCACTATATATTATGGGCATAGTTTAGAAAGAAGCATATAATTATTCAGTACGGAAATGTGTCGCACTATGGATATATAGAAAATTCCAAATAGCAAGGATTAAACTTGATAGTTTGAGCAAAGGTGTGACACCTGAAATATTATACTCCATATTTTACATACAGCTTCTCTTGTCAGGAAAAAGACACAACTTATGCTCCTTTTATAATTTATACCAAGTTACCACCATTAAAGAGTGAAAGAGAAATAATTAGATTCTCATAGAGCCCTAAAAGTTTCAAAATACTTGAGGACACAGGGTTGCAATAGGGCCATAGCCGCCATCTATCATTAGCTAAAGCCCTCCAGATACAAAGGCATGGAAGGGTGGGAAGTGAAATTCAAAATCAGCGGGGTAACTCGTTGGCAAGTTTGTAGCCCATGCTGTTTGTTCCTTTTGCTACTGCTTTTACTAACACTGTAGAGCACTTGAGGTTATCAGAAAGAAATACAAAGTTACTATTAAACAAAGACTAATGAACAGATTTTTAGAAAGTTAAAACATAACACCTAGTCTTGAGTAAAGTGTACTTGAGAGACCAAAAAGATAAGGGTTTTGTCTGTGCTGGTTATTTTAAGCAAGAATAGCATGAAGATGTACAGAAAAACCTACCTATCTTCAAGAAGCAAGTTAGATATCAAGAATACTTTAACTAAAAATAATGCTAAGAGTACTTGGTCCATTTAGAGGTCCAAAAAAGCAGCTTCTGAAATATTACTCATCTCACAGCATAATGACCAACACAACATTATGGGACAGACGTAATGAACAAACTTTTTCTTATCCTTTATGCAGAGTCAATATCACCATGTTTCTACTGCTCAGATTAATCGGGCCTTTATCATTTTATCAAAAAACAATGCATGCATTTACACTCACACTTCTAAGTCTTCATAAAGCATATTCTGTGTTATACTCTTCTACTGAAAGTTCAGATCCTTGTTTTGGAAATCAAACCCATGCAAATTAAAGTGCAAGCAAATTCTTCATGTTCGTTGGCAATTCACTACCCCTAGTGGGTAAATACTGATGCCCTTGGTCATACTGACCCAGTCCATACAACACCCAGCTCCCAACCTGATAATCAGGGATCAGACTATCAATCAGAATAAATTTGTCATACTCATTTCAATTTACACCAAGGCTATTGTGATAGCAAAAGAACAATAGTTCTACAGAAGCAATAACCAATGTAACAGTAATAGTTATACACAGGAGAACATGCATAAGAACAATCATACATGTGGACACCAGCAGCTACAGGATATTAAATAAACCATCTCAAATTACTGAGAGTGTGATGGTGGCAGAAATAAAAAAGAGGGAAAAGCCTTACACCTACCTGCATCTTTGCTGGCACATAGATTCTTATGCTCCCAAAGAACTGGCCCATGTTACAAAATTCTGGGAAGAGGTGGTGTTCTCGTGAGCTCAGGTGATCTGGAACATTAATAAAACAGCTCAAGGTTAGATTTTTATGTGCCAGATTTCAAACTGCTGAATTATTCTCTGCATGTAACAACCAGCTCAGAAGATATTGGTATTTTAGCCAGTGCCTCTTTAAACTTCCATGTTTTTGAAGTAAAAGAATTGTTCTGCCAAAACCACCACACCACGCATATATTAAAAATGGCTGTTGTTGCTTTTTAAATCTGTGTAATGTTGGAATAACCGCATTCTTCTGAAATAACTGTTGCCTTAAGGAGTATTCAAACAGCTTTTTCTTCAGTTTAATTACATTAACATTTTCAAAGAAAACTTAATTGTACAGGCTGGATGTTTTTCAGTATTAAAAGGAATCAATTCTCTGTTTTAATGCAAATGACTGGTATGCCTGCTTATCATTTACATAGCTATAAGCTAACAATATTATACATACAGTGTGACATTGGTTATATATGGGCAGTAATAGTACCCAGGAAAGGTATTTTGAGACTGGGAATCCACATAAGCAAGAGAAGGAATGAATAATGCATTTCAAATAGATGTATTTGACACAAAGGAATGAGCTGGTTCTTGACTGTCCCAGGCAAGAGGAATATGGACGCTTGAATTAGTATCTTAATTTTTTATTTTTTATTTTATTGAAGTCACAATCAGCATATCACATCTCAAAATCCTTCATTCCTTCTCAGCTCTGAAGTATAATTTAAGCACAAAATTTAAAACAAAATAGTAATAACAGACTCCTAAAATGATCACGATATGTATAATAAATACACGTGTGCTCAGAAAGACCTTGGTATTGAGAACATAAACACAGTACAAAGGTCATGGGGCCTGTAGAGCTCATTCTGAGGAAAAGAATGACAATAGATGATACAGGAAGGTACGTCAAGGTTTCTCCTTGTGAGTTAAACTTAGTGAAGTAATCCCTGACAATGCTGACATTACATCAGGAGTTCAAGTATATTTACTTTGCATGGTCAAGGCTGGAGACTAATCTTTAATGCTGACTTTTCTTCACATTACAGTGTTCAATTGGACAGCAGCACTTAACACTGCAGCTGGATTTTAAATCACACAGCTGAAATCAGAAAGTGGAAGTTCACATGCAAATGTTATTACATCAGCACTGAAATTTATGACAGCGAAGATACAATGGGTTTTGCTACCAACCACACAATATTCACTGTGTGAATATAACAGACTGTAGTGTTAAAGATATTTAATCGCTTATTCTACCCTTTTGCATCCAGCAATAATTCAGAAACTTTCAATCTCCTTAATTTTCTTGGTTTTCTTTTACAAAGTGTTGAAAGAAATTTTTAAGTGTAAAAACTATTACAACTACTTGGGCTAACACGTGTGGGAAGCAAAAGCTTCAACTTTCAATCAACCCAAGTCAATAAAACCTATAATCATAGATTCTAGGAAAAGCAACTCAGTACTTTTTATTACAGAAAGGGTATACCAAGTCCTCAGAACTCTATTTCCTTTTTTTAAAATAACGAAACATAACAGAGTCCTGGTGGGCTGAGTAGTGCAAACCACTGAACGTTTAAAGGAAACCAGACAATCTGTAAACAAACAAGCAGATACTCTTAGCATAGCTTGGCAAGACTGCCCAACTTGCATGAACTAGGAAGTCACTGATGAAATTCAATTAATTTTTTCCACTACAAATAAGACACAAGGAAACTTCTTTATACCAAAAAAATAATGAAAACATCAGCATAATTGACATAATTCCTGTTGAAAGGAGACCTTTGATTGGTTTAAACAACAGATCAGTCTTTTGCGAGGAAACCCAAGTAAAGATCTGGAAAAGATTTCAAATCTGATTTACAAAATCTTTTAACCAATTATGTTAATGCCTAACTTCACCCTCTCAGCAATATTAACAATGTCATGAATTGAAAAAAGTAACTTTAAGTTTATATCTATATTTCAAGGTGAATGGCACTTAGACTCTGTGCAAATATTAGGCAAGCCCCATATCTATGTTAATGAGACTACAAAGGAGACAGCACCGTTAGATCCTGTACCCACACAGTCTGCTGCCAGTACAGTGGGAGTGACCTTGAAAATCATCAGCACTTGCCAGAACAGCAGAGACAGCCCCTGCTGCGAAACTACACTCGAGGTATAAACATATTGGTATAATAGACTCTATGTTTAACGAAGGAAAGGAATCTGAGGGTTGAGGCTCTGGGTTTCCTCTGCAGTGAAAGCAGTCTGCATGTGAGTAGAGATGTGCTGCACAAAGACAAAGAAGCTTTACTTCTGCTTTTACTTAGCTGGTAGCAGTTGTAACTTGCAACTGTTCTTAACTGGGGGAAAGAATATGGGGAAGAGAGGTGATCTCTTATCAGAAGCCAGTTTTGATCATGTAACTAGCTTATATAATACTGCAGCAAGTGCCTGGGAAGCCCTACAGAAAGACTGATTAATGATACCATGATAATCCTAAAAGAACAAATAATGACACAATTCATACTGAAAGACATATTGATTGCACAGAATGCAAATCAATAAATATGAGCCAGAGGTGAAAGGAATAAAATTAGGTACTAACAATCTAGAATAGTATTGTATGAAATCAGAAGTAGCTAGAGGTTTGCTGTAATTGATTCTCAAGTTGACATAACTGCTAGAGAGGCGTCTTTACTTTTCAAAGAGTAACTTGAAGGTTGTGTAAACTCTCTTTGTGTAGCATCACAGTCTATGTACTGCCACTCTTATTATTAGGAGCTCTGCGAACTGTAGTAAAGATTTTTCTGTAGGAAAGACCATATAACTTAAGTGAGACCGTAGCACACTTAAAAGCCTCAGCGTAAACTGGTAAGTACTATATCAAGAATCAGGGAGGTGAAATTTAAGTTCTCTTGACATATCAGTTACTCTGATTTCACTTTTAGAACTTTTATCAGACACTAATAACCAATAACATCTTTTTGTTAGAATAAGGCCTATAAGGTCATGCGTTCTCTGTCAAATACCATAACAAGGGCATTAATAAATATTATTAACTTTAAAGAATTTTATAAAGCAATGCATTATCCAAACAGCCCACTGACAGAACAAAGGCAGAGAACATTAAAGGATCTGAATAGCAAAGCCAACATAAATTTGTACAGTAATAAAAAACCAATGGCGAAACAGTGACTTAATGTGATACAGAGATGAAAAGAAATCTTATCATCTGAAACATCTATCTGAAAAATGCAAAACATCCTGCCATTTTCCAGAGCAGATCAAAGTTTGTATCAGTTTCTAAAGCAGTTTATGAATTGTGGCATACATTGCCTGTGAAGTGCAAGGTGGTTACAAGACTTAAAATAGTAAAATGCTAATAGAACATATAACTCATTTGTTTCACTAACCGTGCAAATATATGACAAATTATCATATTTACTAGGTCTCCTAGCATAAGCACATAGAATACTGATTGATGTGTGTGGGCAGCAGATGTGTACAGTTTGTAGAGATTTATTAAGAGAATTGTGAGGGGTTTGACAGGGTATATGAATTAGTTTGCAGTTTATACTTTCTTTACCTTCTCATGGCTTTTTTGTTGCCCAGATTAATTTTGCTTCATTTATGAATCCATCTCATTCATGCTTTATTCTGAACTGATACACCAGAATTGCTTTACTGATGGTGCCACTTCAAGAACTGCTACATTCTGTTGATGATCTCACAGTTCACATTCATTCTACCTTAATACAGACTATATTTTACCAATAGAGAAAATAAATGTGCTTGCTACAGATCATTTGAAAGGATACTTTTGGAATATAAAGTATCCGTCTTTCAAAACACTCTTATCCCGTTCTTAATTATATTTATTCCATTGTATTAATTTCCAGATTAGCTGTTGGAAAAAAATAGTCTGTTCCAATAAGAAGCTTTTGGACAACGATAACTGAAACTAGAACTCCAGCTGAGTCAAAGACATAGGGAAAGACACTATGACATGCATATATACGGTGATACAACATGGTAAATCCAGTTGGTCACAGAACTGATTCCTTTCACACTGCACAGTATTAGAAGGGAATGCTTCATGCTGCCTAATAAGCCCCTGAACCTCGGCCCAAACATTTAAGCAAAATCTAGACAAAGTATTATGCCTTATCACAACTGAATGAAAGTTCTTTTTGCTTATACAAATTTAAATATACAATTTTAAAAAGGAGCAGTAATCTATATTCTCAGAGCTGTCCATGTTCAGACATTCAACAGAGCAATTTCTGTCAAATTCAGTTGTGGCGAGATTCATCCTTTTGCTTTCTGAATTCAAAGACAGGAGATAGAATAATCTTACTTTTCATATTAAAATATTTGCATTATCAGGTACATGTAATGACTAGAAAATTACAATTTAAAGTCACAGTAAGGTTTACAAGAAAAAACATGGTTTTCAAAATTAGAGTAGTAGTTCTCTATTTTTAAAGACAGGAGAGAGGCTATATCAAAGAGACAGCTGGTAATCCCTGAGTCCAGTGTGCTTATGCTTGTGCCAATGAACAGATCCAAGGGCAGGAGATACAGCACAGCCCTATGTGCTCAGAGCCTTCAGAATGGTGTGGTGAGATTTATTAAATGGTACAAGGACAGGACTGCCCTGGGTGATGAATTGGAAAGAACAAGAGAAGCTAATGAGCTGCTTTTGCTTGTTACAGCAAAGCCATACTGATGTGTCCAAGCAAAATCAATGAAAGAGTGACTGGGTGTTCTTGTCAGCAAAAGACAAAAACCTACCTGTTGGGATAAAATTATTTCAATGAAATAATACATAAAATTCACTTAATTTGACATACTTCCTTTTATCCTTCATTAGTGCTAATCAACAGTGATTTTCAGAAAACCAACTGTCTTCCCTCCACTGCTGCCACACTACAACATAACCTACGTTTCCCTTATTTACACATATTAATTTGTTTTCTGTAAGCTTAAGGATTCAGTAATAGAATTCACTGGTGAAAACACATTATTTAGTGCAAGGGAAGTGTACTTCTATAAATTAATAGTTCTAGGAAATTTTAATTTTCAAGAAAAAACATCTGTCTAAAAAAGTAACCATCATTGATTTCAACGTATCTCCAAAATGTATTTCAGAAAACGTATTTTAAAACATTATTAACAGCTTACAAAAGGGTACTTAACTGCATATCAAAGGGAAAGATTAGAATATTTTAAACTGTCTTCTTTACAGCACAAGGAAAGTTAATAAAAAAGAGATCTGATACCATATTTGTAGCACACAGTTATGACTGAGAACATTGTTTCACTCACAAGGGTTCTGTACCTCAAGGAAAATAGGATTGCTAACCCCAGAAATGTTGATTATAGAAGAAATACCTAGCCAAAAGGTGCAGATAGTTGTTCTGATTTTAATAATCCACATGGCTGCTATGTCCTGTCCCATTTTTTTCCTCTGAGGGTTTCAGTCACTAGCATGGAACAGCGACTCAGCAGTGCTTGCCTTCCTTCTCTTAAGAAAAGTGTGCTCTTGATGTGTAGTGCCCTAAGCTCCAGAGATAAGGGATGGGGGTCAACACTGGATATGAAAAGGTCAGCACTCAGTATGAGAAAATGCAGTTAGAAACCCAGTAGCCCTTAAAAGACTTTAGATAATTGAACAAATGCCCTACTGTCTGTTCTGGATCCAGAAGAAATTCATTTAGGATCAAGACTTCCACTCCTTCTATCTCAGAGGAGGTGTGCCCTACTGTGAGAAATCATTTCAGGGTTGACTAATGGACTACAACAGTCAAATTTCCTGTGGTAACTCTCCCACAGTAACATGGTACTGTTACCCTCAATCAATAGGTACTCACAGCTGTGACAGATTTTTTTTCTTTTTAAAATTAAATCCTAGTTTTTGCACTATAGTTAACCAGGTGTGTTAGTAAGAAAGATGTCTCTGAAGGGGCAGCTATATAAATCCAGTGCTGATGCACACTTCAAGAGACAGCAAAACAAAACAAAAAGGAAAAAACCCAAGCCTGTGGAAAAGCTGAAGTCATCATTGTTAAGAGCACAACTTCTATTCATTTAGGTGGGATCCTGCATTTCTTATAGATGCAATATTTCCAACGTACTCTTCCTAATGAATCATTCCTAATGATTGCTAATCAATCTGAATTTTTCTTGTGGAAAGCTGAGAAAATATACTGAACACAAGAAAAACTGCTCCCTCTTCAATCAAAACACATGCACCAATTTCATAAGAATTTCTTTCTCATTCAGAATTCCACCAGACCCTTCAAACTTTATTCTGAACAAATCACTGCTCATTCTGTTACACAGAGGTGCCCTGATGCCTCTTCATGCCATCCAGACTATGTAGGTATCTTCTGCTGCTCTTAGCAAATGCTCTGTGACTGCATTTCTATTATTTTGAAAACTTCCAGCTCTATGTTTGAGTGACTGGTACCCGGTTCTTTTGCACAGCTCCATAATCCAGTATAGTAGAAACTTTGCTAGTCTTGCATTTCTTTATTCCCACTGGCAAGTCTACAGATCAGGACAAAATGCAGGGATCCCATTCATTCCCCACTTATGCATGAGTGCTAACTTGACAAACACTGGCACAAGCACATCTGGTAATGATGGAGGAAGACATGCGACATTTAATCCATCATTCATATCCCTTCTTCAACTAGGTGACACATAAAACTCATTAATTAGGCAGAAGTGTTCCAATTCATTCCGCCAAATTTTTGCTCTAAGACACGAAAGGCCAAAGTTGCATTTTGAGTGATGAATTTAAACATTCTAAAGCCAGTTAGTGTTCAACAGTGCATGCAGATTGCATACACATGAAATATGAAATTAATCCCGGGTAGGACACTGTGCTGGACGTGTGGAACACAAGTCCCAACACTGTGCCAGATTTACCACAGTGTCATGGAATGCTACAGACCACCCTAATGAAGTTCCTTTAGTCCTGGTCAAAAGGAGTGCACAGAGCTGTTGGAAAACAACAGGGCACCGCAGCACAGAATGCACTAAGTCTTTCTATTTCTGTTTTATCGCCCAGTGATCATATTATATAACAAGAGATTATATCAACGAAAGATTTGATAGATGTAAAATGCTACCATAACTGCTGATGCTTTAAAACATTTCAGATGATTGTTTTATACTTAAATTTCAAAGCAGTAAAAGTAAAGTCAGATAAAAGACTATTTTCCTTCCATCAGCTTTTATGAAGAAGAGTCAAATCTTAGATTGAATTTGAAGGTTCTTGTGTTTTCACAGCATATAAATCCTATTAAATTTTGATAGTGCAACTTTGTAGGATGTAAGGACTGTAAGACAGCAATTTATAGCTGCATATTGGAAATCTCTGCTTCACAACAGAAGCCTATTTTGGTACAAAACTGCAAAGTAATTTATTAATGTTTTCAATACATACTGAAATTACACATTTGAATTCTAAACCCTTTAGTACCCAAATGCTTCAGAAATGGCAGTTATGGGACTCTGTTGCTTGAGCCTATTTCTTCTGCAGAGTTTTGAATTTGAAAAGACTTTTCCACAAAAAGAAAGTAACAACATAACAGGTATTACTCTGTAACAGACCTAGTATCCATAAATTTCTTCTCCCTTCTTCTCGTCTCCCAATCTTAGTAAGACTCTTTAGGCAGCAAAGTTCTACCTCATGGTGGCAACTCAGTTAAAATAACTTCCCATGGAGAGCTACATTATTTTTTACCTAAAACAGTGAATCAGGAAGTGTCTTTTCTTTGCTTACTTGAAGGTGTGGTAAATACATTGGAACGCCCCTGCTGAGTGATCATTTTTGGGCAGGGTTTTGAGTGCTATAGATCAATCTCCTGGTGCATTCCTGGCTTTTGAATATTGTTGCTGTTCACCCAGCAGTGAAGGGAATATTCCCATGGGAGCAGGACAGATGTGCACTGGGAAAGAACATACCAAAAGGAGCACACTCTGATGAGTATGACGAAGGCTTGTGATTTGGCTGTATGAAGCCAAGCCCATTTTAAATTAGGAATAACATGACTGCTGCACATCAAAAAAACAAACACGTCAGGTCACAACATTCCATGAACTTCTTACAAATAATGAAAATTGATACTTCTTAAATCTCAAGAATGCCTTTTTAGGGACATCACTATTATGATTTTATTCTACTTACCATTCAGGTTGCAAACCAGATAAATCCAACCAGCAGAAATCCTATTCAGTCATACTATTTGTGAATTACAGTGAGCCAGATCACCAACTCTACATTTCCCAGCTAGCATTAAAGGTTTCTTAGGCTGACAAGTATGGTTCTATATATTGCTATTACTATGGATTTGCAAAGGTGAGTTGACATCTCAAGATTAAAATCAGATGATGTAACTGTACTGATAGATAACATTCCAAGCAGCACCATAACTGAATAATGAAAAGGATGTGGAAATAAATCATCTCAAAGAGAAAGATATGCTGCTGCTGCTCAGCAGCCCCTGAACCAAGATGTCTAAAATATGGAGGGATTTTTTTCTCTGTCAGCTCCTTACATCACGGATGAATATGTGATTTCACATCAGAGGTAAGCAAAATGTCATAGTGGAGTTCTCTCTTAAATAGTGACACCAAGGTCAATATTGTGTATTCATCAAGCTAGCCTTCTTAGGGAAAATAACAATTAAATTAATACCTTAAGCTCATTAGGTGCACAGGGTGCCTGTATTTCTGATGAACGAGACATAAAATTCTCACATAAGGCAGAAATCAATGAGAACTTGGTAGAGATTTACACAGCTACAGATCCCATAATGACACATGGCCTGAATCTGGATGATTCTTTTAAAGTTTTGCTAAGGCTATTACGTAACATTCTAAGGAGCTTCTACTATTCCAGTGATTAAAAACTCATGCATCTATTAAAAAGTCGCTGAACATGTCATAACCTTAAGTATGTTTAGTCTCACACTGTATTCTATTCCTCCCCTTTTACAAATGGGGTAAAAGCTGCAGTACACAGTAACTCTGCAGTGGAGATTTGGTCCTCAGCCTAAAAAGTTTAATGTAAGCCTTAGAATACATTTCCTCTGTTAAGATACTTTGGATATTTAAAATATGCAGAAAACTTAAATCCATTTTAACATGGGTAACCCAAAATACAGTTTTTGCAGTCTGAACACCAGATGTATTCAGATACATTTTCTTTGCATTTGAGTCTTACATACTTAACAGTGATGAAGCACTGAATTCCTGAGTAGGCTCTAACTACTGAAATAGGATTTTATTTAATTGTATCAAAAATAGTTTCATTTATTTCTTTTTATTTCTCTTCATATACACATGCACTGGAAAGAAGCATATGTGAATACAAAAATTCTGGAAATGTGATGGTAGCCATGTAAATGTTCAATGATGTTTCTGTCATTCCTTTTGTCAATCCTCACCCCTCCACCCCAAGTGAGCACCAGGTCAAATGCATTTTGGATTTGGTTGATAAAGGTAGTTAAACCCTACGGAAAAACTACCTAAAATTCTCTTGGCCAGGCTTTCTGCAGGAGACCCCTCTAATAAGGGCAAACAGTCTCTTGGAGTGCATCAGTACTACAAGATAACAGAACTATGAGCTGGGCAGAAAGGTGAGAGGGCCCCTGGCTATGACATTTGTGATTAGCTTCTGCAGGAGATCATAATGTGAGCACAATTCGTCAGATGCCCAGCTGTACTTCAACTGTCAAAACAGCAAACAAAATCAGTAACAGCAGAACATACTGTTTGAGCAAAACTACACTGCTAAATTAGGAATGACTGATTAGTCAGATTGTACTCGGCCTGGCGAGGCATGTGTTACAGAATCATACAGAAAGCTTTTATACAACTCTTTCATAACAGCTCTTACTCTGAAATGCAACAAGCTATAATTTTTTAAAAAATTGCTTGTTTATTCTCGGCACAGCAACACTGCAACCTGTCTTTGCTGAAGACAGACTGCCAGTAACTATTTTACAAAGCTTCCATACATGCCATCTGTGAATAACTCTCCAGAGATTCTCATTTATTTCCAAGATTTCCAGCAACATCTGAGTCATTAATTAAAATGAGGTATTAAAGAAAACCATTGAAGGAACATTTGTCTTTAATATTGCCTGACTGCGAACAGATGAATTTCAACGTTTCCAAGTTTTATTACATTTTCCCATATGAAAGCTCCAGATAGAGACTTAAGCTCTATGAAAATATGCAAGGTCTAACTTCTTATTTATTTTACCTGCCTATGTAAAAAACCTTCCAAAGACGAATGACAGAAGACAAGTTGTACGGGTAGCACTTCAACAGCCCCTGAGTGAAACAATGTAACAATGGGCACAATTAAACAAGCTGACTATGGAGGCTACAAATGGACTGAGTCCCAGATTCATCTGCCACCTGAGAGATGTGCCACTGGTTCTGCCAAGCATAAGCTACTAACGCTTTTTCCGCTGCAGCATTTGCATTACTGAAAATCTGTGTAAAGGAGACCCAAACTCACCATGCCAGCCTCTGCATGGACAGCAAGGCAGACATCCATTGCACTGCAGAAACCACAGAGCTTTAGAAGTTATATAACCAGCTATGAAGGCAAAGATAAGAAACTAAAATCTCAGTCTTGTCTCTGCAGATACACATTTCCAGGAGCTTCAGTGTAGCACTTACAAAAATCAAGACATCAGAGTCACACAGCAATTCACCTGCAGAGCTACAGGAAGAACATAGGGCTGGTACAGTCTCTGCCCAGTGCATTGTCACAGGACAATGTCCCTTACACAGGACACCGTCCCTTACACAGGACACTAAGCTCATTATCAGCAGAAAGGCTGTGACACCAATAGCTACAGTACAGCACAAATATTACAGGTGTGCTGGAGTGAGGGATCAGGCTCTTAGTATACATTATTCTGAGATGTAAGTGTATTTTATCAATAACTTTCCATATACATTCTCCTTGAGATGTTTAACCAGCTTTAGTCTGTGAGCAGTAACAACCATTTTTAACAATTTCCTGAATTTAGATCTCTTATTTCTAACAGTTTAAGACTCACCAGCTACTAGGTTAACACCTGAAAATACTCAATTATTTCTCATTGAAGAAAACAAACAGACCCAGGAAGGGACATAGACAGCAAATTATATCACTAATAATTGACATTATTAAATTTTTGTTTGCCTGCAATTTCAACATTAATTTAAAGGACTGAAGGATCTTACCAGAACACATCAAAAGACAAAAAGTCATTATCTTATGGAAGAAGAGTACCTAATTCAAGATAATTGTACTGTAGCAGCCCTTTGGCAGTTTTTATTCACTGGGAAAATTGCCTTCCTTTTATCATACTGTAGGACCCCATCTGCTAATATTGCTCATTTGCATTTTAACTTTTTGAGGACTGCCTTCCCCAAACCAAACACCAGAGTTTCTCTTCGTACAACAGGAATGAAAGGCCTTAATGTCAGAAGACATAAATGACACTGATGTCTCGTTTCTGTAAACTACAGAGAATTCAGCAGAAGTGTTGAGCAGCACTGCCAACTGGGATATGGAGGAATGACACAGCAGAAGAACAGATTCTCGGGTATATTTTTTCTGTATGGTGCAATATTGAAGCAAGAACATCATGGTTTACATGTGTGTAGGATAAATTCTGCCCATCAGTTTCGTCTCTTGCTGAAAATGAGGACCCATACCGCACTTCCCCAAAGATTAAGCTGTAAGGATTAAGACTGATTATCCATCCTACTGCATGTTTCCTATGTCTAACTGTTTTGTTCTCTGGAACTATTCTAACCTCGTACTGTATTTAGAAACATACATAATACTCTGTTCCCTGCTGACTGGCACAGGCCCCCAAAGCCTCTTATTCTGGACTCTCCAAGACTTGCTGCCATGCTTTTGTTGAACAGCAGCAGCAGCAACCCGTATTTTTCTCTGCACATAACACTTGCATAGAACAGAGGATAATTTCATGCTTCCTTATCATTCGTATTTAAAGTATGACTGATATTCATCTTGGCATCTTCATGATGCTGCTGTAGCAGGTTTTATACCCAGCTTTTATCAGATATTCTCATCTAATTCTAAATGCCTGCATGAGTCATGTAGCTGGCTATAGATGTTGTTAGTGAGTCCCAGCCTCTGCCAAGTTCCTTCGTGCTAGAGTTGGACAGCGCACATTTACAGCCACAGTCACACTCACAGTGATGCCCGCGTGACTTGTGTAGCTGAGCTGTAGCTTCTGCATTCTGTGGACATTTCAGATGCTACGTTGGATGTTCTCTAGCATCGAGCTCTTTTTTCAGATTCCACCAGTGTGGGTTTCTCTTGTGGCCAGCACTGCACCATGATATTTGTTGTATATTCTGAACAACATGCTTTTAAATTACAAACACATTAGGAAATTGCTACTGGCACACAAGGTGTGTGTTAAGTAACAGAAGTTTCATGTCTGCCTCCATCAGGAGGTCTGAATTGATAGTATTACCCCTAATAAAAGCAGTTCCGAAGAAACGCATCTTCAAATCTTCTTCTCCTCTCCTTTTTTAAACTGCTCTCCCAGGTTACAGATTATATTTTCATTTGAATGTGCTACCAGAACCATTGAATTTCTCCAGTAACAAAAGTAGGAAAGCTGCTTCAAAAGTTTACATAACTGTGCAGCTTCTAATCTAGTAATAACTCCTTCAAGGCAAAACAAACTCCCTTAGTGCTACAAATGAGTGCTTTTTAACCTCTTCCAAACATACGAACAACAAGGACAAAGCATTTATCTCTTCAGTAATTGGAATTCATCATCTGTATCTCAAGGAATTGTTTGCAAAAATAATTTATGTGCAAGTATTTAACCCAGATTGATTACATTGCTAAGTATTATGTCAACTGAGAAATGTAATTTACAGTCTCACAATGGATACTTTACTAAATTTTGCATTCATCTGTCACAGCTGTGTTCAATGATTTGACCCTGATTAAAATTCAGACAGTTTCTTTCTGTGGCAATTCTTTTTGATATCTCATTCATCTCCACAATTTCAATAAAACTGGGAATAAAACAGGAACATTCTGCCCTCTATTTACTGTATATATTACCAGCTGTCTGCAGATCCTTACAGTAACAGTACAGCACAAGGCTGACTTTGTTAGATTCTCCTCCTGAGTCTTTCAGGTATGAGACAAAGAAAACAGCAATATCCCCCTCTTCCCCTTGCAAGACCACATGGAGTGTTACAGACAAAAGAAATCAAAAGCTTTAAAATCCCACTACATGGAAAGTAATCTTCTAACCACACTGTGAGCCAAGACTGACGAATGACTCATAAAGTAGTCTAGAATAACTAGGAAGTTGTTTCCACAACCTGTGTAAGCAGTGATGTTCAGACGGAATCACAGGGAAAATGGGAATGTAAGGATGTTCTCATGTAACCAGACATGCTGGGGTTGCCTGACTGGTTCCTGCATCAGCTGCCTTTGGTTTGTTTGCTCAGGAAAACAGGGACCCTTCTGATCACAACCACTTAGGAAATCGAAGTAGGAAGAAGGCTGAACCAACCTTCCCTCTCACATGAGAGCTTACAGCCTATGTTGCATTGCTACAACAGTTTATTTCAGTAACTGGATGGTGTTTGGGAGAAACACAGAGAAATAGGAGGAAAACCTTTGGCAATTGTCAGACTGCATAGAAAGATAAAAAATGATTCTTTAAATCAATGGTTGGGTATTAGAAAATAAATAAACAAACCAACCAACTCTGAGTAAGAAATTGAGAGCAACTGGAAACTGGCCTTGAGAGAAGGTATTAGATTGACTTCTACTGCCAAAGACAAATTTGTTAGGCACGGAGGCTTCCTAATGCAAGAAACAAGTTCAGCATGGGTTCCTCAGTAAAAAGAAAAGATAGCAAAGACATCTTCCCTCGATGATGGGACAAGTTTTATGTTGGAAAAAAGGGAACTTTTTACAAAAACGTGTATTTCACTAAAATTCCTCCACATCAGGCTATTAATATGCCTCCATTTGCTGTCAGTATAACAACTGAAAGCATGACAAAACCAATTAAATGGTGACAAATACAAGCAACAAGGCCACAGGCCAGAAGGCCTCAGATATTTTTCAAGTGCCATGTGATAAATGAATGCCAGTTTAAGAATTTCCATGACAGTAAATGCCTTTCCAGACTCTTAGGCAAAGGATATGACAGACACCCTCACAGAGAAATTTTATTGTCATTTAACAAGATTCTCAGTTGCGGCATTTTCCCATCATAGCAGAAATATTAGTGGAGCCCAACTAAGAAACAAATAACAGTGGTACTAAGGAAACGCATGGCATATGCTGATGTTTGGATGAAAAATCCAGCTAGATTTTTATTGGAGTATTGTCAGCTCAAACACTTCCATGTCATGACAAACTATTATAGAAACTGTGCAAAATGTTTAAATCAGAAGCTATGGCCTCAAAATGATTCTTTTTCTTACACAGTGACACTTGAATATTTAAAAATATTATATTCTTCTATTATAGTTTCTCTAAGAGAAAATTGGTTAAAAAAAACCCAAAAAATATTTCAGTAACTCAGGGTGGTTTTTTTCAATTTTTATATTCTCTTTGATTGCAGAGAAACAGGGATAGTGATTTTGGGTACAGCCAGCCATATGGCATACATACACACTTTAACTTGAGATTTGTCTTTTTTTGCAAGTGCACTATACAGCACTGAATGTTATACAAACTGTGTGGCAACCAAAAAGTACAGCACACCTCACAGTCAATAATCACCCATGTGAGTCTAGAGATGACTTAATGAGGAAAAGTAAGCCATCATTCCCTGGGAGCTTGTTTTTCTTTTAAGATGAAAAACAACATAATGTGTGTCTTCAATGAAATGTTTTTCAGTAAAGAGGTTTCCTTTCTGAATTCTGCTCAATGCCTGTCAAAAGACATGGCTAGTGACAGTAACGCAAACAAAACTCTGATCTCTGGAACTAATTAAGCGCATACAGATGGGATGTCAAGGGAAAAAAAAGGTTTCAGACCTACAGCATTGGCCTCTGCCTTCCTCCTTGAAAAAGCATTTAGGCCATTGACACCTACCAGATAACTCCTGTCTATAGCTCTATTTTTGGGCTAGAACAGACAAATCTAGAGAGATTAGCCTAGAAAGACATGCAGAGGAGCGAAGGAGAATTCTTGCCAAGTGCAAGAACAGAATCTAAGCTTAGAACAATTCCCTCTAGGTATTGGCAGGTGCATTTTCCCAAAGCTTATTTCTAATTTCCAGTGTTTTTTCCAGTTACAGCCAAGAAAAAAACATCTCCGCCTGAAGGCAGGGAAGGAATCAAGACTGCCCACTTCTGGAGATAACCCTTTAGATATCCTTCAATATGCCTCCTTAAAGAGCAGAGTGACTCAGCAATAATGAGATGGCATTTAACAGGATACATTAAGGATTAAGAATTCTGTAAAATTCCTTCTTCCTTTCTCTCCCTAAAGAAGAGAAAGAATTCAGTATTAGCTTTCAAAATTTCTTAAGTTTTCTGTATATTAGTCCAGGGGACACAACACCTGAAGACCTGGCTGCACTTTGCAGATCCAAGTCACTTTTCCATTACAGCCAAACAGATATATGAAAAGTAATTGCTCATCTTGTGTTCAAATGCATGTGTATGAGTCAGAAACGAGATGACAACAGCATTAGGACACTGGTCAATTTAAATATAGTACAAAAGGTCACAGTCAAAACAGAAACATAGTCTTGATTTCCAACAAACGAGTTTCTTTTTCAGTAAAATAATAATATTGAAACAATCCTTACTAAAAATGAAGCACAGAACACGAAGAGTTTAACTCTCATTTGGGAAAGCTGTATATACTCATCATTTAGCACTATTTATTTTTCTTCCAGTTTATCACTCTGCATAACAAGCTTTTACTCCATTACTTCAGGAGTCATTTTCAATAAATAAAACAGTAACAAAATACATTGCCTATAACAGGCAAGTAACTCAAAATCAAAGAAATGAAAAGACAATCTGAGCAAATTAGTTTTCCTTTTCCTGTCATGTAATTACTTAGGATCAGATGCTGATATTTCACCTCATTGAGAATGAATACAAATTTCCTAGCAAAGTCAACTACACTACGAAGAACAAATTCATACATTTCAAATGCTTTGTTAAAACAGAAAGCAGCAGCCAAAACACATCTGTAACACTGCACTGACAGAATGACTATCAAAAGGAAATAGAATTGCAGTAAAGACCATGAGATCACTTTTCTCTTCTGAATTTGTTCCAGTACTTGAGTTCAGATCAATTAGCTCCAACTAGTTACTGAAGATCAGAGCAAGTTACAGAAGGCAGTTAGAATGACAAAAAGCTAAACTAAAACAAAATTCTCGACCTGAACAGATGTTAAAAAAAGAGAGTAAGCAAAAAAAGGTAGGTTGCTTTAGTCTAATGGTACTCCTAGATAAATATACCAAACTAACCTGCCCGTGCACCTTCCCGGCAAACTTATGGCTATATACTACAGCAACTCATCTAGGGAAAGGTCAAAATTAAACATAATTTCCAAATCCATTAGAGCTAAGGATCAAAACATTTCCAGCTCCTGTTGTTTTCCCTTTATTAAGAGTATTCCAAATCAAAAACAACTGGTTTTGGCAGCAGTTCTGCAACACAGAAGATATTTGCAGTGTAGATGCACCAGCTGTAGATCTGTAAAAGCACTGGAAGAAGGATTTGGTCATTTGGGTATTTCAATTCTTTTGAGTTTACATAATTTTCACTTTTGAGCACATGTAAGCGCTATCTTGTTGGAAATAAAGTATACAGCCTCTAATATACAGTTTTACTCACAGGATTTGAATATACAAAGTACAGGATGCATTCCCACAAAAACTAAAATAATAGCACCAAGTGTGCAGTAAACAGCCCTGACAACATCTTTCAGATAAGATGTTACTGACCACTGCAGAGAAGTGGAGAGCTCCAAGGTAAGGATAGAAGGTGAACATGTACCAGCAATAACCAGAGGCATGAAAGCAGTGAAGACTGAGTGCTACATGCAGGAATTCTCTGCGTTCTATCTCCCCACCACTGTCAACTCATCCATGATACAGCTCCATTCCAGAACCTAGGTCAGGCTGCCTTGTAACTTCATGTACTCTAAAAGCATCATCATGAATCCACTGACAGCCCACTGACGTGACTTAACCTGATCAACAAGCGAATAAGGTACTGCTGCCCATTTTTGCCTTCTGCACTTCCCCAGTGAGAACACAGCATTGTCATAACCTGCAGTTCCGTGGGGGCTCAGCAATATTCATCTCAAGGGCACCTAACTACCCTTTGCTGCCAAAAGCATCCATCAAGGGGGAGTTTGACACGTGCTGCCATCTTCCCTTCTTATTACTAACTGCAGTGGTTGACAGTCGAAGGAGGGCTGGGACAATCTAAAAGATAAGCATCTTTACTGAAAGGTTTGACAAAGTTTAATGATCTTGATATCATAATCAGTGCTCTTAAAATTCTTTCCTGGATAAAACATTCTTCACCGTGTGAACTGGTTTCAAAAATTATTAGACAGGAGGGAAACTGTTCCATTACAAAGCTGCCTGAAGATTAAAACTTGCACAATAGCTATAGTAATATTTTTTTAAAAAGGACAAAAGGAAAAGGTCAGAAAGAGACAAAAAAAATGAAGTCTTCATCTTCTGAATAATCTGTAGGGGAAAGTTGCATCTAATTAAACTGCAAAACTGAAACACAAACCCTCTTGTTTTTAGAAAAGAAATAAACTTGGAAATACTCTGAAGAAATAAAAGTGAATTTTTGGCTGCATCCCTTAGTTATTTATAATTCTTGCTGACATTTGCAAACTTAATTCTGCAGCTACTTTTAAACAAAAATGTAGGCAGAGGTAACTCATGGAATAATTTGTAGAAAAGGACAGCTCTGGTACCTGCCACTTCTTTTGTGCTCCTACTTCTAAACAGGTAAAAGTCAGGTAAAGAACTGCACTGCCACCTTCAAAAGCTGTTTCTGAAGCAAAGCTCTTCATCGCACCAGGAAGCTCTGCTCGGAATCTCTGCAGTGTAATCTCGTTTCCACTAGAATTTCAGCCAGGAAAATACATTTCTCTTTCATATTCCAATTACAGCTTTTCTCTGAACCAGCTGAGTAGGACCATAGCTTAAAGGACTTGAAATCTTTTCTCACTGGAATGCAATGGAAAGATAAACCATCTCAAAAGAAACATCTCCCATATATTATCTTGGCGCAGAACAAAGGCACTCTGGAATAAAAAAACCTGAGCAGAGAATTCCAAGTCATAGCAAATGAAACAAGGACAAGACTCCCTACTACAAACATTTAGAAACAACTCGCTTCCTGTGACAATACTTGCAAATACTTCAGGGAAGGAAATTTTAAAAGATAGAAATATCATCTCAACATGTAATTCACTCTGATGAAGTCCAGATCTTAATGCAGACACAAAATCACTGAGTTAGGTGGCTAAGTAGCACTTGAATACACAGGTCTCTTCATGGAGCAGGTTCCAGCTTTTCACTTACTCCTAATGGAAATTAAGAGTCAAGAGACCCCTTGGCTTTCAAACGTCTCTCCTTTATATTTATTCTGCCATTCGTGGGCTGGATAAGATCCTCCTAAATATTTCTCTTCAAAAGATAAGTGATCTGTAACAGGGTCTCAAATAGCCTATAATACCATAAGGTTTTCTGAAATTATAGGACACACTCGGAACTGGAAGATTTGTAGATGAGAATAAAGCACACGTATCCCTTCCTTCTTATATCAGAGGCAGTCCTGACATACCATTTGTTTTTGCTATTTATGAACTGCTTATACGAACCACAGAGGAATAAATGAGATTACACCATTTGTTAATTCTGTTGACTCATCCAGAAGGGGAAGGTTATTACATTAATTTGGATTTACACCAACTAATACCAGTTTGCCCCAGCCCACTTTCATCAGTATACCAAATGATAATGACAGGTTTTAAGGCACACAAATACACACTATTTTCAGTTTAATTATATTATACTGAAACTAATGGCAGTAGCAGGTCTAAACTCACTCTTGTTGCAGGTTTTCTATGGTTTGTCAAACTCTGATTACATATTGGAGAAAGACAAAGCATCAGCATCTTCCTTCACACAACATATTTGTGCTTATTTGCCTACCTACTCCCACTATTAAAAAAACCCACTAAAACCTAATTGCCCTCAGAATTTCATTCACAAAGAAAGAGAAAAATCACTTTCACAGCAATATTTCTATTAGGCACATTTGGACAAACAGGACAAGCAGCAGTGAAGTCCCAGGGCTCTGTTTCAAACGAAGACAGCATTCACAGGGAGTGATTCTCCAGAGGCACGGCCTGTGCTGCACAAACTTGGCTCAGCTTAGCGCAGTGTACCTGGCACGCTCAGCTTGCAAAGCTTCTGCAGCAGGACTTCAAAATAGCAGCCTGTAAGTGCCAGTTTCTCATTGCTTAAGAAAAACTCTCATAATATTTCAGCTAACTGCTTTACAATCCTAATCATCTACATTTATGGATTCAGTACAAGTCTAATAAAGAATTTATGTGCATGTGCACACACACATACACAAAGCCCCACCCACACCAAATTCATACATATTCCTGGATAGACACCATGCTGGAAGCAGCTTTGAGGCTAACAGCTGTTGTGGTGAATGAACCAACCAGGGGGCCACAGAGCCCAGAAAAAGAGATTTGGTGGGCTGGTACCAAAGACTAAAACCCCCGTCTGTGAAGACAGCTTCTCCCACTGAATTCCTAGGATTCCTGAGGAGGGTTCTCTCTGCCTGACTGACAGTTGACAGACACCCCTTGTATCCCCTAAGGAAAGGCCGACAGACCTTTCTCACCTTTCTCCTCTACCTATAGGTCCCTGCTATGCCATCCCCGCCCCCTTCCCTGTATCCCTTTAAAGCCCCTCAGTCTCTTATCTTGTCCTCTTCGCATCCGGTCCCCTTCGAGGGAGCTTCTACAATAACCTCTTGGAACGTCGGTCGAAGGGCCTCCTCTGCTCATCTGTTTCTGGCCACGCCTAGGCTATCTATAAGCCCCAGGCACGCTAGGCTTCGTGCCCTGCACCACACGGGCTGGGAGGCTGGCAAGCGAGGCACCGAGGTGCTACAGGGTGTTTTACCTTTGTGTGGGACATGCCTGGAACAAGCTGCCGCCCCCTCAGCCCGGCCAGCGTGCCGGCGTATTAATATAAGTGGCGCCCAATGTGTAGCAGGACCGGTCCTGGCACCGGGACACCCACCCCACCCTGTGCCCAGCAGCGCAGAGCGTCAGTTCTCTGGGCTGCCCGGCGAACACACCGTGGCATGGCCGCCCACCCCCACCCCCCCCCGCGGCTGAAACAGCGCAGTACGCCCGCGCTGGCAGCACCCCCCACACTCCCCCCTCCAAGCGGCCCGAGCGGCGGGCCCGTGGCACACGGCCACTGTCGTGTCCCTGCTGCCTCCCCCGCTGCAGAGGGGGAAGCCTGCGAAATAGATGATGAGTGGAGACGAATACACAGACACGCACTTTCGGACGGCAATTGGAATTTAGCATCAAAAATCAATGTTTTTGCAGCACCGGTAACTTTTCCCAGAGGGGGAGTTTCACGGTGGGAACCCCTTCCATACTCACAATTAAAGGAATTATGCAAAGCTGCCAAAGCTTTTGGAAGGGATTCTCCTTATTTTAAAAGCTTAATTCAGGCTACCTCCACCACATGGGCTGGGAGGCTGGCAAGCGAGGCACCGAGGTGCCCTGGGGCGTTCTCCCTTTGTGTTGTACATTCCGGAACAAGCTGCTGCCATCTCAGCCCGGCCAGCGTGCCGGCGTATTAATATAAACAGCTTCTTTATTGATCAGAGTCTCTGACATAATTTGTCATACAGCCAAAAGGCTCAAGCATTTTGCTGAAGAGGAGTTTGTACAAGTATATACTTAATATGCACATCATGGGTTTAGCAACCTTTCTGGATTGGTTGATTTTTAAATTTTTTCTCCCTTTTTGCATATTAGCTTTCAGTTGCAGAGATGTAGGAATTAATGATCCTTTAAGAAGAAGGGAATAGTTTTAAGAACCGCATTTATCACTCAGATAATTTCTCTGAACATGCAGTTGTGAGGTTTCACAATGATCACTTCTCAATACTCGTAATGACGTTTGTTCAATCTACAATAACACTTATTTTCTTCAGCTGTCATGAAAACTCCTCAAGTCAAGCCACATTGCACTATCAAAAGCAATAAAGATTTACAGATCAAATTATGATCTTCGTAACATCTCAGCAGTTCATTATTGATGACGAATTTGCATCAGTGTAACAGAGCAGGAGTATAAAAACTCTCTCACTGAAAAAGCCACATTTAAACTCAGCTGTACTGTTTTTTTTGATCAAAAAGAATATGAAGATATATTAGGAAAAAATTAAATAGAATCTTTGAAGTGCCCAAGGAATATTCCTTGCACTCAACATGATAAAAAGGGTCATGGAAGGACTACACAGAACTGGACACAAAGGAGTCAGTGCAGAGACAGTTCAGGCAAAGGGCAGCATAGCAAACCAGAAGAGGAAAATGGGGGAAGCCCCAACAGGAATCAGTGGGTAATTCTGCACAGTGGTGTATCACCCCTTCTGGTTCCAGTCCTTCTCCCAGTCATAGCTGACTCTGCAGCTTCAGTTTAGGATCCAGATTTTATGTTGACTCCCTGCATGGTGTTCACTTGCACCTTGGGATGCTTTAGGAGGAGGTATTAAGTCATCTCTGCATGTGACAGATGTGCATCTTTACATTTCCAAATATTTCCAGAAAGAGTATCTTAATACAATTCTAGATTAACTTTACAAAGTTAATGACATTTCACCATTACTATACTTGCAAATTGGTGGAGTTGACTTGGAAGTTTCTGAGGACCACCTGGAATAGTTACCTTAATTTAAAGGCTGTTTATCTCTTTACTCTTAATTATGTTTTATTTACATACAATTAAGCACAGCATCAATGTTTGGAAATTGAATTTTATTTACAATAAAAAATTCTACAGATGTTAGGAACTGGGACTGATTTTAAGATGCGATTGCTGAAGCCAAGTCGTTGATCCCAGCACTACATAGATATTTAACTGGCTCCCTTTACAGATGTTATTCAGTCTCTTCAGCTGCTTAGCAATGTTAAATGACAGCAACTGACTTCTGCGGAAAAGATCATTTACAAAGATTCCAAGAGAAACAAGTTTTTATTCATGTAGAAAAACTCAAATTTAAAAAATGCCTGAAAACAGGTCAGAGAGATTATTTGGGGATATCTAGTCAGAATGTCTCTCTGATTCTATTTATGTCATGGTACTTCTATTGGTATGATGTTTTGCTTTTGCTTATTCAAACAATAAAACGAAAAGCAAATCTATTGTTTCAGCAATGTATTATAAAACGTGTCGAGAGCACTGCTCAGAAAAAAGAATTTTACTACAATTATTCCTATAGAATTTAGGCAAAATAAGCAGAAAGGGTATTATCTAGTAAAATATCAGTTCACATGAAGGAAATATAACAGGACCACATCTCACCAAATTTCCAGCTTCAGAGAATATAAGGCTTATATTCACTGCTTCCCTTGGGATTAACTGATATTGCAACATTCGCATGCCTAACATTAAAATGATGATATTGTTAAAATACTATACGTTATTTTTGCAAAATTCACTGTGTTACTTGAAAATCAGATCTATTTTTATACTAAATGAATGTAAACAATTCTTAGTTATTTATCCAAGGTACGATACAGGTGCAAAGACATCATGTGTATATACAGATGTGGTTGACAGATCTTTATAACCCTCTTTCCTGGTAGGGCACGAACTGCATATTGACAAAAATACCCACCCTGAAACACACATAAATGCACAGCTAAATCCTTTCATAGTGTTAAAGAGTCCTCGCCATCAGTAATGTTACATAAAATTTTCTATGCTTAATTCTTGTCTCTTAAATCAATACAGCTTACTCTAACTTCGTTGTGCACCTCACGCATCATCTGGGCAAAGCAAAATTAATCAGGAAAATGCCTTCCTTGGAAACCAGGCTCTGAGTTATAGCACCATCTAGGGGCATCAGTTTCTGAAGTGACATTTAGCCATAAATGTACATGGCTATTTTTACAGCTTTATCTCCATGGCATTATCATGAAGCACTCTAGGGAACTTGTATTTCTTTCTCAAAGCTTGTCTTGCTATCCTGTTCAGAGTGTTGGAAGGGTTGGGGTTTGTTTAAGTTTTCTTTACTCCTGTAATATAAACCCCACAAGATAATGGATCAGCGAATCAAACTGACAGAAGGAATTTAAACCCACAACTAAGCAGTAACAACTATACCTGACTTGTTATTGCAATATTACATAATTGTGCTAATAATTTTGAAGTTACTTATTTCTGAAATTTAAATGGTACAATAAAGAGAACCAGACTACATGTTTGAGCAGTTTCTAGCGAAATTACTGTACCTCTTCACTTACGGCAACAGAATGTTCCACAACAAAGGCACCCTTTCGATATCTAAAACTAGCTTAATCTGCTTTTTCAGATTTTCAAGCCTGGAAATATCAAGCAAAGTAGACACCTACAATAGGAAGCAAGTTGGATAACTTGCCTCACGAAATGAAAGGAGTGTGCAGAGCCAGACAATAAAATCTCCTCCATGGAATGACAAGGCATTTAGAAAAACAGCTTTGGGAAAGAAATCCTTAGCACTTATCACACAACCTTTAGTGGATTTCCCCACAACTCTCATGAAATCTGAGCACTGGGGTACCCTAAATCCAAGGAAGGGTTTCACTGAGAAGGTCCCTCTGTTTAATGTTCAGCTCCTGGGCTCCTGTTCCCCATGCAGCCACACGAGCCATTCTTCTGACTTTGAGAAGGGAGCTGCAAACAGATAGTGCTGAAACCCCTTTGGCCCCAGTCCACACTCAGCTCAGGCTAACCAGCAACCTGTACTTAACTGTTTGTGACAGTTTCCAAAACCTGTGTGATAATCTGTGTGACGATACGAAGAGAAGCAGGAAAGAGAGCAGTTTGGTTAGTTTATCCCTTATCTTTCAATTACTATCAATCACTTTCAAGTTGATTAGAAAACAGCATAGTGCATTTCAAGGTTCTAAATTTGCAAAGTTCATTGTAGAACTAACAGGAAATGGTATACAACAAAAACTAAAGGGGGAGAAAAGGACACAACAGCAGTTGCTTTCTCAATTCCTACCTTTTAAATTAAAAACTCCCCCAACACCACACAGGGTTACAAAACCTCTTACCACTAGAGACAGCAATTTGGTAATTTGTGAATCCACTCCACATTTGGCAGGCCATGGGTGAAGCTTACAACTCGCCACATTGAAGCTTTGTTCCAACAGTTTATTGAGTGCAGGGTAGCTGATCTGTGATTAGAGGCTCCAGTGCAGACCAACCCATAGTCAACTCTGATAAAACCAGTAACCAGTGTTATTTTTGAACTCGGGCCAGGCTCACAGAGCTGAAGCCTCAGGCCACAGTTTGAAGGGTCCTCTCTAGCCAGCTGTCAATGTGCAGTAGTTCTGACACATCAGGACACAGTGTATGGACATAAGACTAAATTGAAGTCTCTTGCAGTTATTTTTACAGTCTTTGACATTTACAGGCACATTTGCACAATGATTTCTTGTCTGGCTGATGATATGTGACCTTTTCTAATGGTATGCTTGAGGTAGAGGGGCAATATACAATGAAAGACTATTAAAAAAAGACTGTTGTTTGGCAGCATTTGCTTTTTTAAAGTTGTAGTCTATTCTAATTCCATTCAACAATTTAATTGCTGTTCCAGAAAGAGAGCAACATCTTAAATGATGTAGAACCTGCACCAGAAATCCAAATTATTGGCAATTTAAAGCTTTTGCAAACACACATACAAGTCTGTCAACTTTTGAAAGACCAGACCAGAGCTGTGCAAATCCAGAAAAAGAAAGTGTAGCAGTGACAAATACAGAAATAACCAGAAAATATTTTGTACTGCTATCATCACAAGTCAGAATTCCCACACTATAAATTGTGATTCTAAGTCTAACAGGCTGTTAGATTTAGTCTCTATGAGCAGAAAAAAATGATTGCTCCAAGTTATATGTACATGAAGCATTCTAAAATTATTTAATCTCCTAGAAGCATTCCTTTTTACTAAAGGAGGAAATCCATTATTACTGCAGTGACTACTCTTAGCTATACTGATTTTTAGAAGATTACTAACAGCTGTTTGTTATAGCAAAAGAAAAGGAAACAATCCCCCACTCATTTATATTTTTAGTTAATGAGAATTATTTTATGCCTGAGGATTTTTCTTGCTTTCAACATCTCCTGCAGACTTCATCTACGTTACACCTTCCTTGGACTAATCTCATCTCTTGGAAATCAAACCACTTCCTGCGTAACTCAAAGACAAACCTTACACAAATCTTTCAGAGCATAATGTCAACCTACATAGATTTGTACTGGGTATTAAAGTGGGTTTTTTCTCTTTGTTTACATTATAAAATTGTCTAACTTTGGACAATCCATAGTATAGCCTCTTTTCATCCCCTCCCTTTTTATTAATAATTTGCAGTAACTTTCCAATGCCAGCTCTGCCAAAAGTATCCTGAGATAGTGCAAGACAAACTTGTAAATAAGCACACATAGGTAATGAACCTGAGATGTCAAAAACTCTTTCTTGTATGATACCAAAACATCAGCTACTGTATTTTACTATGAATATCTCAAACATTCAGCACTGATGATACTAGAAAACTGAAGAGCCCTGAAAATTATAAAATGTTCTGAAGATAACACTGTAAACACTCCTAGACATTCAGAATACTAGTATATTGTTTTCTTGAAAGAGCGCTAGAGTTTCTTCATAAAACTTTATTTTTCATTGTGATTCTAGTCATTAAAATCCAGTTTAGTGATAAAATTCTGCATTGTCAAGCTATTAGCATCTTGATAAAGAAAAGCTCAGACCTACTAAGGTTTACATAAAAGTTAATGATGAGAAAGTTCATGTGACAGGTCATGCAGGGGTAGACAGAGTGTCACCTGCTTTTTCTCTTACCAGAATAAAAAAGGTTTCATCAAGCATTCACTACTAGAAATACAGGACCTCGGTTTTATGGTCCAAAAAGTATTTAGGGGAAGAAAATACCCTGTTGTCTAAGTTGATCCATCACCAAGCACTGTTGTAGCTCTTCTTGCAGGTGTCCAATAGCTTTTTGAGGATTGCTACTCCCAGGCTGTAAAACAACTATTTTGCAATCCTGTAACATTCGGAGAGCTCCTTCTTATACTGTATGTTTCCTTCACTAGAGGAAGAAATTCACTTGATCCATATAAAGCCCATGTTGTTGGACTCTAGCCAGACACACTAGAAAAATGTTATATGAAGACACAGCCATTTAGGTAACTGGAAAGAGCGAGGACAATGAATACTTTCACACTGTGACAAACACTGCTGCTGTCCAAAACAGACCAGATGGCACTTGACTTTGCAAGGTCTCAGCCAACACATCTGTCACAAGAAACTGCAAAACCCTGTTAATTTAGCAGCCAAGAGATAGAGATTTGAATCATCCTTTCTGAGACTTCAATCTAAAGCTCCAGAAAGACTTTATATTTCAAAGTCTATGTTCACACCTCAAAGGCATCAGTTCTTACTATTGCTGTGATTGAAACAAATAATTTTGCAAGAGTCACAACACTTTGATGGCAGCAAGATAATTCTGGAGTAACAAAAGGAGCTCTGTAATACCAAAACTTACACAGCATTTATGCTCTTCTATAGTACTTGAAAAATTCCCTAAAATGAACTTTGCTTCTAAAAAGGGAATGAAAAATGAGCCCCCATATAAGGATGCACATATTTATATGAGAAAGGAACTGCCTTCTCTAGTGCTACTATATCATAAATGCCCATCAGTCTTTATTCTGAAACATTAAAAGCTCCTGTTGGTGACTGTTAACACAGATGGAAAACTGAAGACATAAGTCACACATACATCATTGCACTACCTCAAAATGGTAAAAGCATTATAAATTCCAGTACATTTCCTTACTGAAGTGCTGTATGCTTCTGATAAACTCGAAAATATTGCTAACACACCATGTTCCTCATTAAATTAGCAAGAGTTTATTGATTGAAGCAAACAACTGCAAGCTGTTTTTCTCCCAGAAGGGAGCATACATTGAAACCCAACATTGGGTAGGTAAACAAAATAATTCCCTATTCTCTTCTGATGTAACTTAATCTCACTTTGCTAGAGGAAAAATTGACATGCTTTTATTAAGGAAAAAAAAATGACTTAACTGATCCAATCAGAGTTAACTGTAAGAAGAGCAATGCAAGAAAATTAATGCAAAAATCTGCAGGGTAACAAGTTCAGTTAAGCAACTCAGTTGCTAAACAGTAAGTATTCCAAATTATGGAGCATAAACCCTGATTCATCAGTGCCTACAAGATATCTTTGCAGCTTCATTATCATGTTAATTCAAGAAAGCTGCAGGAAGTAAGCTCTCTGAAAATAAAAAGTTATCACCAGAGGCCCATCATATATCATATCTTTCAGTGGAATATATTTAATAACTGGGAAATTATGCCCTCATCTTTTTATATTACTCTATTCAAATATTCTGTGGAACTAATTAATTACAAAATACCGTAAACTGGGAGAGGGAACAGCATTTGTAAATTGTCGTAATCACTACTGAGAAAGAAAAGCATATTCTGATAAGATTGCCTGTACTGACAAACATAATGGAGTCAAACATCACTGAGAAGTGACAAGGAGGGGGGCTGGATTTGCCATTGCAAAACATGCAGTTTGCATCAAAAAGTTGACCTGTTTGCTTGCAATTTTGTTTTGTGTGTTTTAATCACTTTGCTTTTCATTGAAACTTCAAGTGAATAAATCTCTAATATATTAATAATTTATCCACAAATAGAAACAATTCTAATGATTCTATGAGAAAACGGGCCCATCTTGTTTCTGTAAATGGTCAGGACCTTTTACTGACAAAGGCTTTTCTCTATTCTGCTACCTCAGCACCGAAGCCTTCAGTCAGCCCTCCACTCTCTGCTCACTGCCCTCCCTGTCATGTTTGAACTATTTGTTTAAAGACCATCAAATAGAACAAGAGGGCACAGTTTTTATACAAGGTTTTCCTCAATGTCAGGACCAAGATAGCTACAATAGAACACCAAAGGCTGACTTGTTTGCAACTTTTCTTCCCTGTTAGAATCCACCAGAAAAGTAAGCAGGCCATGCAGCTGGAATCCGTTTTCCACTTGATGAGGAAACAGAGACTTGAATTTTTACACTGATCATATTTATAGCCAGCAGTCAGGGGATAAGAAAAATCTTCTCCAATAGTGTCTGTAATCTACTGAGGCTCTCCAGTAATCTTTGGCAAACTTGTGGCCACAAGAGCCACAGTAATTTGACTTGCTGCCATCCAGTGCCTTTCCCCTCTGGCAGCTGCTGCTTGTATTGCAGAATTCTTGCCCGTGACCTCTACTCTTAATTATTGCCTTTGACATGTTTTAATTACATAAAGGTCTCATATAACATTGCCAATAGCTCTCTGTTCCTCAGGATATTATTTTCCCATTTTCCTCCTGGAAAAGTATCTTATCTTTAAAACCACACATGGATATGAGCCAGTATCAGGGCTGTGAGTGTGCTAACAGCCTTAAGAGCACTGCCCAGCCTCACTGGGAGCCTCCCCAGACAGCCCTTGCAGATGGTACAGGGAACTCTATTTCAGCTTGAGCCTTTATCCCTGTCTGAGCTCTCACTGTTATCCCTGTCTCCAGGTCTGCCATGCCTGTGCCTGGCTGTGAACCCCATAGATCCACATCTGTGGACCTTGTTTCCTATCTGGACCTTGGCTCAGCCTCACCCCTGTGGAACAACTCCATAATTCATTTATATTTCTTTTTTTTTAAGGAGGAATGCAAACGCTACTTCTATCGTCTTTCACGATCTTGTAAGAGAACATAAACCCTGTTTCACATTATAAATAAAATAAAATGGAGCTAGGTGAAGATATTTCTCGAGACTCTGTATTGTCTGCCACCATCACAGCTGACTCAGCACAGCATTCCTCCTAAAAACCAGGACTATCATAACAGTAAATGTCAGAAGCAGCTTGGGCAAAGACACAGAAAAAAGTCCAAAACCCTACAGTACTGTGTCAGATTAGGAAGGTCATAGATAAAATGCTTCCAAGGTCTATATATGAAAAATGACAACCACATGCTTGCTAATATTTGTAAATCCTTTGATGGAAGTCAAAGTTATCTAATTAATCACTGTTCTACAGAACTGTGAAATGCACAACTTGACTTTGTAATAATAACAACATGAAGTCATTATTTTATCATTTCATTGATCATCTGATTTTCTGTTTCATTGGATCATGTTCCCCAAGTATTTATAATAGTAAGAATTAATAAGTGCCTTCAACAGAAACTAATTAATTTCAGTTTCAAGCCATATAACTACTACTCAGGTTCTTAATGAGAAAATGATCCTACATTGCAGCCAGTATGAAATATTTTCCTTTTTATGCTTATGGTTGATTTGACATGGGCAAAAGATTATTATGCTGAAGCTATTTTGTCGCTGACCGCTTGACCGCCCGGTGGCCGAGCAGGCGACTAGCTTCAAGTGTCCCGGTGGCGAGACAGTGAGAAGCTTTGTGTCTGGTGGAAGCTCCTGCTGGAGCTGTCTGCGTCTGGGCTCACAGTGGAGCTGGCAGCAGGCGATAGTAACTGTAGCGATCGGCAGAGGCGAAGGAGAAAAGACAGACTCAATGTTGCAGCACCCAAGTCTTTATGCCCAACCCGGAGGTCAGGAGGTCAGGATGAGGAGCAACAAAAGAGCGCAGAATGACAGTTACACTGTCTTTTAAGGTAGGGGAGGAGAAGGGAGGAACAAAGGGATAAACCAATAGGAGAAGACAAAAGGTGTCAGATATACCATAAAAGGAAAAAGAGGGAGGGTTTGAGTACAATAGACCAATGGAGATCACAGAACAACAGAACGTTCCAGAACTTAAGTGACTAAACAACAAGGATATACATAAACATGAAGGGTAGAACTAATGGGTAACTACAGAAAAAAGATGTTTCTGTAACGAGGGAGGAATAGCTAGGTGGAATGACACCCAGGAGGCTGGAACTTAAACCTTGGTGCCACCCACTGTATGCCTTTGTCCATTCTCAGCCCAAAGGTGGGCTGGACCACCGCAACACTATTTCTTTCTGGAAGTTTCCAATACATGTAGATAAATACTCCAATAGAAAACAGAGTACCAAAGGAGAATTCATGATTCACCCTGATGCTGAGTTGATAGACTCTGATGCTGAGTATCTGCCTTCAGAATTAAAAAGGACTTCTTTCCTCTGTGGCACTGAAGATGCTAAATAAGGTACAAACCAGTTTAGAAAGATGCATCACAGACGGAAAAATAATGTTCGCTGAAGGAAGCGCATGCATATTTTTCCATTACAATTTAGGCTTGCTAGCAAGAAGGGCATACATTATTTCTGAAACACATGAAATATCCATCTTGTATAATTTCTATTTTCTGAATGTGAAAGATCTTCCTATTTTAGTCACTGCAGAGCCATTAAGTGGCATCCATCATTACTTGCTCACCAAGGAATTATACACAGGAGACAGGAACATTTAAAATTATTTAAACCAAACTTGGAAATACCCTTAATGGCTTCTCAGTCTTTTAAGTTTCAGTAGACTTGCTTGTTTTAATTAAAAAAAAAAAAAAAAAAAAAAGGAAGTCACTTTGGCTAAAGCAGTCTTGCACATTATTCAAGACAATTTTTAACCCACAGTGGAGAGCAGAAATAAGTTAAGGGAAAAGTCTCCCTTGAATCTCTGCTCATGCTTTTACCACAGTTGTAACATTTATCTTGCTGTCTGAGAACAAACTGCACAATTCCAAATCATGTCATAACTATAACAGAACTTTTACCAGCTGTTAAACTTCTGTTACATTAACAGTCATGCACCTTTAGAATTTGCACGAAAACTAAAGAAATCTTTGTGACTGACCTAGTACCACTCACATGAATAAAGGAGCTTCTCCAAATTCACACTCTTTCTTGTCCTGAGACATGGCCAAGTGCTGGACATCGTCTTGTGCACAGTTTTCATGTCAATGTACATGTTCCAATAATCTTTAAGATGACGATATGAAGATATCATAAATTTGTGATTTTCAAATGTTTTATCACTTTATAAACTATTTGGATTAGCATTTACTATTAGTATAACATGTGCCTTGCAAGGAACTTCAGACATACATCAGGATCCTGAAGTGCAAGGAATCAGAAAAAACATGGTCAGAGTACCTCTGTACAACTGATTCTATGAACTACAAGAAAAGCAAGTAGCAAAAGACTAAGGGCAAACCAGAAAAGCATTGCTCTTAAGTTCTCATACACTGAAATAGCATTGTCTGTTGATCACAGCAAAACTCATAATTCAAAAACCCCAAAGAAATTTAAGGCTTACTTAATAAAAAAAGACCATTTTTCACACTCCATATAAATACAGTGATGCACATGAGAGGAGTCATTTTAACCTAATTTTTACATATCACTGAGAAGTAATACCACGTATTTTAACTACTACCACATCATTTTAAAGAGTAACTAAAACTTCATTTCAATTCTGAAAGGATCCTTTGGATTGAGGGCCTAGAAGGTTGATAATCTTCAGCTATCTTGAACGCTGCTTTTGAAAACAGAATCATGGCTCACCCACGGTTTAGGACTTGTGCCATTTCCTGCTAGAACCTGTTTTATTTCAAAACATTTCTATCGCTGTTTGGGACTTCACCTACACTTAAGGAAAGTACTCTTCAAGCTGCATGTCAGTCTCTGATGGTGGACAGCTAAAGACTATGAAAAGGAGAGGAAAGATGCGGTATTTCCCCCCCACCATTTCCACCACTGCAATTTCTAGAACAAGAATAGAAATAATACCAAGAAATTAGGTAATGAAAGAAGAGTGAAATCTCCCTAGTTTCACTGTAGTACCTCATTCAGACAGAATCCTTCCATCATCTTCTAGTCCACAAAAAAATACTGGCTCAGACAGGTCCTCAGCCATTGTCTTCTGCAAACTTGAAGGCTATACCAGATAAAGGACTGTTCTGCCATTTGCTTTCTTCTATTTTAAGAACTCGTTACTCAAGACAGGTGAATTTGACTCCCTATATAGTACAATTCCTACATTGGGCAAACAGCTGCTATATTAAATAACAACTACATTGAATCAGCTGCTTTAGTTAGAATTGGGTTGATTTATTCTAGCTGAGAAATCTGCTCTTGCTGACAAAATTCTGATGTTATTTTCTGTTCAAGGACTAAGCTTGAAGC
This sequence comes from Callaeas wilsoni, assembly GCA_013398955.1. Classification (NCBI taxonomy): domain Eukaryota; kingdom Metazoa; phylum Chordata; class Aves; order Passeriformes; family Callaeidae; genus Callaeas; species Callaeas wilsoni. Next base: position 16,974 of record VWPU01023991.1, on the reverse strand, counting down.
TAATTACTGGTGTAGGCCTGTTCACAAGTCTGAAAAGAATTTAAAAACTGACAGCATATTTTTCTTTTGGACTAATATAAAGGACTTACTTCAATTTGCACCATTAATCTCTACAAATGAAAGGACAGGATTTTTCAGCCACTGGGGTAGACTCCTGATAATGGAAATCATTTACAGCACCTTCAGAAATGCTCTCCTCTGGAGGTTTGAGAAGCTTTTGTGCTCTATCTGAACAAACGTGGCTTAAAGGCAACATGTGATCCAAGACTTATGTAAATTTTCATTTAATTTAAGCCTGAATAGTCAATATAATGTTTTCCAATCACCACCTACTGCAGAAATGGTACAGAGTCACCTAATTTACTCTTCCAGCCGTGGAGATTCAGTGCTTAGTATTGTAGTCTTATACTTCCCAAATGCAAGACTGCTACTCACTTTGGTATGCAAATCTTAGGAGCTAGGAGACAAAAATTCCCAAATTAATAAAAATGAAGTGACTATGTTTCCTATTTACACACTTCGGAAAAATAAAAAAATTTCAAATGTGTGTTTCTGTAATTGCTAAAGCAACGAAGTTTATTTTTCAAATTCAGTTTGCTTGCAAAGCTGACTACTGCCTCCTTATACACCTTCAGAGATGCCACTTCCAATTTTAAGGCCTGCTTGTGTTTTATCATTTAAAAGAAAAACACTGTCCTGTGAAGTGACTCTGAAATTGGCTCCTTTCAGATAGGTTAAACCCTGTAGTATGCAGATTAACACATGGTTGTTCTTGGAAGACTGACTCATATTGATGTGACCAATAAAACCGGTCATCCTTTCACACCCGAGCTCTTCACCCTTGGGACTCCATTTTCATTGCTTAGGCTTTAATTATGGGGACTGTTGCAACAGACTTTCAGGCAATACAGAGAAAGAAAAACCCACTAAATTGGCTGACAAAGATTTGCACTAGACAGGAAACGAGGAGTTCAGCTGCAGTCAGGCTGTGTTACCAGACTGCAGATGGAAGTGTGTAACTAACCCAAGCAGAAGGGCTCTGCTCTAACAGGTGTCTGCAGTAAGGTAGAGCCCCTGTGCAGCACAGTAAAAACCAAGCCAGCCTGGCCTGCTGCGTCATCCTCCCAAGACTCACTGTGGCCTCTCACTGAACCCTGCACAGAGCACCCATCCACGCCTGCTACAAATACTAGGGAAGTTTAGGCCAGGATTTTTCCAAACTGAGAATTTTAATCAGTACAAAAGTATATAAATGTAAACGGTTACTGTAATGCCATATACATGAAGTATGTGATTAAAAGCTTATAGTGCTTTAGCATTTAGATTGTTTGGTTTTCCTTTTAGCACAGTCATTCTTGGACATATTTATGTTCATACAGGACATCTGCTGCTTTCCCTTAATTTCTGATGGAGAGACTATAACAACATTTATTTTGTGTGTCACAAGGACTTTTAGGTAAATGAGTTTGTCACTCTAAATGCATTTTTCGGCCTCTCAAGCTTTTGTTTATTCTCTTAAATCATAACAGATTTTCTTCAAACAGGATTTCATGGCAAAATATGAGGAAATAAAGTATAGCAAATAAGACAGAACTGTACAAACACAATTCCTGTCATCTATAATGCATTAAAAATACAATACATGCCAAGATAAATATATTTAATCTCTGCACATTGCAGACAATCTGACTGAACAGAAAAAAGGGGAAAATTATCAAAGGAACATATAGAATCCCAGCTTGTTTAGATCCTTGCAATATGGGCTAACACCTTCCCCAAGATCTATATGGCATCTAACTCCTCATTTTACTCACAGAAGCTCAGATTATTGCATGAACACATGTCATCCTCCAGAGAAGTGAAATCCACCTGGAATGTATGGTAGAACAAGGTGGCATCTGGTACCATCAGCAAACTTCACCTTTTCTCACCTTTTCAAAGCAATTTAAGATTATCATTGGTATACCATCTTTAGTGAATCCCTCCTCTCCTTTCCCCTGCCAAACACAGCTTACAGCCATGAGGCAGTTTCCAAAACTATCTATGCTCAGCAGTTCTAAACACAAACATGTTCTGCATCTCAGATTACATTCTTATGTGCCTGAATATGAGTACAGCAGCTTTCATCCACTGTTGACAGCTTCATTACACAGCTAAGATTAAATGATTTCAAACTGTAAAATTTCCCAAGCAGTGCTTGCAATTTGCTCTGAATTGAAGTCAAGTGTATATGTGCTATTGGAACCTGCTGTGAAACCAGTCTGTATCAAATTTTAATATTTCTAATGTCACTGTCTTCTAACCCAATCAAAAAAAAAAGTACTATCTTCCCCACCAGAGTAATTTTCAGATACAGAAGGAAACAGTATATTTCTCTCCTTAAAAATCTTTCTACTGTATGTGCAGTCAGCCATGCAAAGGCTGGGGAAATGCAAAGATCTTGTCTAATCACACCTTCATATTTAATTATTCCAGACAACACAGAGAAGTACAGTATAAGGGTAAAGCATAGAAACAGCCACAGCTTCTATGTACACCTAGGCTGAGCATCAGCAGAACCAATGCAGGGTGAAAATCACCTCCCCAGACTACAATAACAATTTAGTCCTCAAGTTACTAAGAGGAAACACACAAAGGCTGCAAATACCAAGAACTCTATTAGACCTGATACACTATCAGATAATTGTACCAAGTAATTGTATCAACCACAGCAGGTGCACCAACTATTAAATTCAGCATCACTGCCCCTAAAAACTGATTGACTTCCTTCAATTTCCTTTCTAAAGATAGGAACACGAACAGTAATTACTGTATCCTATAAGAGGAAAACAGTTAAATTCCCAAGCTGCTGAAGATGACTAAGATTCAATTTAAATCCTATTATAATATAATAATCAGCTGAAAGAGATTGTGGATTATTCTATGGTACAGTATCTATCAATCATTCAGCACTTTCAATACTACTGCAACAGAAAGTAAAACTGACTTATGATTCTACACACAAGTAACTCCCAAAGTACTGTCAGTAGGAAGCCTCAAAAAGGTTTGAATGATTTTTTTTTTAATGATTCTGCTCAATGCATTCTGAACAGCGTGTTTCATCTTCTACATTTAAAACTAATCCAAAGTAATAGACAAAGCTCAAATGCACATTATTAATTGCAATTCCATCTCTGAAAAAAAAAAGATTGTCTGCTTTGCCCTCCCAAAGCTTTCCAACATGACCTCTGATGGGCTCTTGCTGTGGAACCAATGACAATGGTAATCAAATTCAGACTAACTCAAAGCCAAGTCCAACAGCTGGAGAGATATTGGCACTTGGTTTTGACAAAATGTTGCATATAGGTAAAACCTGACAAAAGAAGAGCCTTGTTACCCTTGTAAAATCATGGCTCAGGCCTGCTACTTCGGCTGAGCAGAAAAGGACTATGGGAAAGTGACTCAGCTGAATTAGAGGTAGAAAAAGAAGTTATATAACCATTACGTGTTCACATCATGATTTATGGTGGTTGGTTGAATTTCATTTGTTGTGCTTAAATGGAATGTAACTGATAACGGCCTACCTGCTTAAAAAGGTCTGGGTTGTGCAAGAAAGGGCTCTCTCTTGCACCTGCCTGGGGACTCTGTGTCGCTCGGCTTTGTAACAACAGAAGACCTATTTTATTATAATCTAGGTTAAGGATCAAGAAATAAAGGCCACATTCTTACATACACTCCTGTGAATGATACATTAAATGGTACCAGAAGTGAGCTAAAATTTTGTTTAAAAAGGGAAAAAAAACCCCCTAATTTCAATTCCTTCTAGAGAGAAATTTACATATCACTTGATGTCATCTGAAAAACTGCAAAGGATTTCTAATAGGTTCACATAAAAAAAGAGGGGTGGGAGGAAATGAAAAAAGTTGCAAATTTTTAAGACTTTTTTGTTTGTTTGTCATCTACACAAGAATGGCACTTGGAAAGGAGTATCTTCTCAGCAGGGATTTGCCTGTCAGGCAAGGCCACTGACTCACCTGAAATATACTAAAATTCATCTGAAAAAGAATAAAAGATACAGGAAACGTTCCAAAGAAATTGATCCATTTTTACAAAAGCTCATACCTTTCTTTTTTAAGCTAATGAAAGAAAACAGAATTTCAGTGAAAAAACAGGTCAGTTAAGAACTCTCCAAACAGTGACCTCAAAGCTTGCAGCAGACCTGCTGCACTGCACACCTCTGTCACCAACAAACTGAAACTATGGCTTCTCCATAATCAAATAATATCCAGTCTTTTGAACAAGAAGTCATAACAGACTTCTAAATCTTGGCCAACTGTAGGACAGACAAGTCATATTTAAAATATCTGGCTTCTGTTAAAATATCATCACCCTGCTGATAAAATAAAAAGGGTACAATATAATGCAGGTGGTAATTCTTTCTGCAAAATGTTTTGCCTACCCTAGAAAAAGTTATGATTTGATCTCTTCGGCAGATACTAAGACAGCACATTGTTCTTCAGTAATGACAGTTAGACCTGTGATCACACAGATAAAACTGATAGTAATCAGAATACATATATACTTGAAAAAGTGAGAAACTACTCTTCAAAGCTAACATAAAACCGTACAAAATATTCCTTTTGTAGTAAGATCTTGGATTCACTGATCAGTCAGTACACACATTTTATACTGATTCACTCTTCCCCACCATTTTCTGGGCCACTTCACCAGCTGCCTGCAGGGGAACAGAGACTTTGCAATAGCTACTGTAATAAAGATAAAAAGGATTCTTGTGGCTGCTGCTGAGTGCTGAGGAGAAATGCTACCAAGAGCAGTTCTTCCCCCAGCCTCCATAGCTAGGAAACATCCCATAAACATCCTATAACCCTTCACAAACGGAATCTCATGTCCTGACCCACTCAGAACCCACTCACTTGACTCTGCAGGTCACCTCTACCCACCCCACACTCAGCCATGTAAAGGGCAAAATTGTATCACTCCTAATGACTTTCCTGTGGATATAAAAGATGTATTTCCTTTATGCAACAGTTTGGATTTTGTTATATGTGCACTGCACTGGTCCTTCTGCCTAGCTGAACACAGAAGTTACTCCTATATACATGTGAAATTAATTAGTTTTATACTAATCCACAATTCCCGTTGCAAGAAAAAAAAAAAGCAGAAGAAAAAGATGGCATACACAGTACTCAGCTTGAATATAATGCTTTTCAACTTTGCTTTCTGGGGAAACTGCCACAAAGCTCACTAATCCCACAGCCATTCCCTGTTACCCTGCCTTCATGGTGTTGCAGCATAATCAGATAATTAGATTTCCTAGCACACACTTTACAAAGTTGATTGATGCTTTTCCCTGACTCCTCTCATCAATTCCACTTGTGCTGCTGGCAAGTCTGAGCAGAATCTGGACATAGATAAGCAACTGCATTTCAGCTCCTCTCAAACAAAACAAGATAGCTGTGGAAGCTTTTTTTTTTTTTTAAATTTTTGCTCTTACTAGAAAAATAAAACATTAACTCCTGAGGAGTTAGTGGTCAGCTCATGGATCATTGCTTCATATGCAACATTAGGATTTCCCCATTCATGTGGATCACTTAAAATTCAATGCAGCTCAACATAAGCTCACATTTTAGTATCCAGTTTCTGGCACTTTTCAGCCTTTACAAGTGTAAATTACTTAGGATAAACTGCACTTCTGAGCAAACTTTCACTCCTTTTCTTAGCCTCTTACACAAATACTGTACTCCCCAACTACAGCCTTTGAGTTCATGTATGAATGTATTTTCTGAATTCTACAAGACAAATTGTTCTTCCTTATAAGCCTATGTCAATATTCACAGAACTGCTCAGTCCCAAGGGCTCATCTGAGCTTAATGCTGTAGCTGATTCAAGGATTAGAACAAACTCACTAAAGACAAAATAAAGCAATTAGAGGATGAGATACTGGGTTTAACTCCTATGAGCCCCATAGAAATCAAGAATGCTGGTGGATAATAAGTCACATTTGGCACAGTGTGCTGGGATAATTTTCCACAAAAATTAAACTCACAAAGAAAAAAACATCTGAAATAAGAAATACTCAAGTATGACTGATGAAATACAATGGTCTATCTTTTTTTGCCTTGAATCTTAAAATTTTTGCACAGGAATACTGTTCAAACAGAGCTGTTGTAAAATCAGTTTATAATTAGTTCTAGCATCTGAGGAACACAATCACAGCTGACAAACTCAAGTTTGATCAGCTACCACACCAAATTGGTCAACTTAAGCAATTTACATGCCAGAACAAGAAAACCAATAGACCAAATTTCACATTTTTTATAAACTTAAAAAAAAATTTTAAGAGTCAAGAAAAGAGAGCAGGGGTGACGTCTCTAACCTGGAGAAGAAGCCACATTCTGCAAGAGCCACATGATATTAAACAGCCTCTGAACAAACTAAACCACAGCACTTGCAGCAAGGATGAGTTCTTCCAGCTGAGGATCACGACCACTAGAGGAGGGTGATGCTTCATTCAGATGAAGAGAAAGCACCTGTACCACAAAACACCAGGGTAAAACAAAGCAAAGGGAATAAAGCTCAAACCTCCAGCACATGCAGAAGCAAAACTTTTGTCCTGAGCGGTGCTAGAAAAGCACAAAATTCCACAGCTAACACCAGTGTGAATTTAGTTGTCACAGCAGCTCCTAGATTTGACTCTCTTGAACAGCCCCAGGTTAACACTTCTACCTGGCCCAGCACTGAAGCTTTCTATTAATGGCACATTCGGAGAGAGGGGGAGGGACATCAAATTGCTACAGTATATCTGACTGAGGTGGCCTTGGCAAATGTTATTCAGAATATGAAAAAATTACGATTAGCAGATTTCCTTGTTTAAAAGAAATACGAACATATAAGCAGTAATCTTCATTTTTATTTTTCAAACTAATTAGAGCAGTCATTGCTCAAATGCTACAGTTTGTCAGCCTTGACCAACCTCAAAAAATATCTCTAGCAACCAGAATTGAAGACTGAATTGTTTCATGGATTCATTTTTATTACTTACTGTCTCTGTTAAGGTGGTTTCTGTTTGGTACACTGAGTTCTACTTTGTTTGACACAATCTTATACTTCACAGTTTGGATGGTCGAAAATATTTGTGGCACAAAAAACAACACTCTATATCAACAGTAGGCAATTGCATTTCAGTTTGTGATATTTCATGGGTTTTTACAACATTTTTTATACCACTGCCAAATATCAAACACAATATTTACAAAGAATTCATTTAATTTCTAATAATCTTCTAACATCATACAGTGTACTAAGATCAAAGCCAAGCCTTTCATGGAAGTACAGAACTCTAGGATGCTATTTATAGCCTCAACCTCCAACTGACGTATCCAGAGAGCAGAACCTAGACTGAGGTAGGTTTTGGGATAAAATGCTGATTTGAAGGGTTTATCATTTTTCCAAATACCCCATAAAGCAGTAGTGTTTTTGACAAAATATTCATCCTGTTTAGGTGAAGTAATCAGAAGTCTGAATGGTTAACATACACATAAAAGCTAAAGGAGAAGGCATAAAGGGCGCAAAGAACCTTCTCGCTCCTCCTCCTGCCAGACAACAGCACACTCCCATTTTCTTGTCCTCCTCTCACAATACACTTTCCTTTTTCCTTGTTCTTTTCTCACAGTACTGTATGGTTCCCATAGTCATTACTGTGACATTTAGCTACTGAACCAAGCCCATGTATGATGCTTCTCACTGCTGTAAAAAATGTTCTGCTTTTAGCCTCAGTTATACCTTCTCTTGAAGCAAGGGATCTGAACATGATCATTTTGCTGGCAACTTTCTACCGTAGTTCTATCCAGCTAAAACTCCAGTGGAATGTTTATGTTTAAATGGCTGTAGATTGATGCAAGAAAACACACACTGAAGTGATTTACAGTTAAAAATTCAGAAGAAATAATGACTAGCAGTTTCAGCTGGGTTCAATTGGGTTAGGCTGCACCAAAACCTGGGGGTTCCAGAATGGAACCTGAGTCCTATCGAGCAGCTGGCACTCAATGCTTGGTTAATGAAGCATAATTGCAACTCTCAATCTATCAGTTGTTTAACTGCAACTATCATTTCCTTCTGCTTTCCACGGCACATAAGGGATTAGATTTTATTACAAATTATTTACAAATGCTAAATCCCCTGCATCAAATCTGCAAGCCTTTACTGGCAAGGTACACAATGAACAATAGGTATTTTACTAGTTTAAAATCCTAAAGGTATTACTTTGGCATTCTTTTTTGGTTTTTGTTTTTTTTTTTTTTCCAAATTAAGATCACCATGTCAAGGTTTCTTATAATTATTCGTCTTCATTTACAAAGAAAGACCACAACTATACATTTTTGACTCTCCAGACAGTAACACAGCTGCAACTCATAGCAGTTCGAAAATGCAGAAATTATGTTTGGTGGTAAACTCATCACCAGTAGGTAGCATGTTGGAATGAATAAGTAATTCGTTTGACAGAGTACTTTAGGAATATCATTGGGAGCTCATTCAGATACTTGCCAGCAACTGCAGCTGCTTTTTAAGATTTAATAAAAACATCTGAAAAAAAATCTTGTTTAAAAAAAAAAATTCTGGACTAGGACTTCTCCAGAACAACCTAGAGAAAAAAACATTTTGATTCCTTGAAACACTGGCATGCATCCATCTGCTGTACATGACATGTCATGAATTGCATTACCAAACTGTAGTTGCCTCAAATGATGTCAGAATGTGCCCTGTAAACAAAAAGAAGGAAATAATTTTTGCTGGACGACCTTCAGGGCCCAGTACTTTCTCTTGCCATCTTACCACAGCCTCCTGCAATGGAAACAGATCTTGCCACTAACAAGCTCCAAGCTCCCTCAAGAGTAGTCTCTATGCAAAGTTCTCCATGACATTACAAAAATGCTATGCATCCCAAAGCATGAACTTATAACTCTAATTTTAAGACGTCTTTGTAGAAGATTCCTGAATTTAGAGGTACGATCACAATATTAAGAGATTTTGCAATATTGGAGTAAAAAGTTACGAAATAACCAGAAACTACCTATAAGAAGGGAACATTGAAACTTGCACTAATACTCTCCAAAAGTGCAAAAATGCTGTGGCAACACAGACACATTTGCCAGGATCAAGTACTTGATGAAACTTGATTCTTGATAAACCAGCTGTATCTTTGCATGCCTTATTTATAAATAAATATTTCAGCTACTTAATACTTGAAAGTTGTCACAGCACAGTTATTCTGTTAAACATGATCCCTTAAATGGAGCTTTTCTCACTTCTGATTTATGACCATTAACTATATTTCACTTTCAAAATCATCTGATAGACAAATTAACTTTTTCTCAATACAGTTTCTTCAGACACAAGAAGTGCCAAAACTTGCGATGAGAAATCTGCAAATAAATCTATATCCCCTTTGTTCAAAAAGTTTTGTTGAGTTATAGTCCTTTGTACTCTAAGGCAAAGAAGACACTGTTCAGAAAAGTGCTGCATGGCAATGCAATACCCTTGGAATAAATGTTACAGAGATATCAGCCACAGCCTGGTTTTACTATGTTGTTACAAAGGAAAAGAGCAAGCAACATCAAGAGGCAGCGCTTTTCTACAGATGCTGCTAAAATAATCTGACAGTTTAAAAGTTCAAACAAAAGCCAACAAAAATCTAATACAGCTCTCCATGGGCTATTTAAGTGCACGCTGGCTACAGAACCATTTCTACTTCAGAACTCAGAAAACGTTTGGCAAGGAATCCACAGAAAAGGACAGAAACCTCTGCAGCTGGAAATTACACTATTTATAGAAGTTTCTCTTTGGACCATTTGCTGTGTGGAAAGACTCTTGCATGCAAAGGCCCAGCCCTCAAGTGTTCACCAGCTTCCCCTGGGGTCTGTGTGTGAAGGACTTATAGCAGGAGTTTTTCTTTGTACAGTCTGGAAACCGAGTTAAGCTCTCACGAAGCAATGTATAACACAGCAAGGTGTTGTCCCTGAACTGCTTCAAAAAAGATTATTTTTTCATTTAGTTTTCAAACAACATTCTCACCACTTGTAATAAAATGGCTGGGAGGTAGGTTTTGTGAGACAGAACAGGAAAACATTCCTATGAAAACCTCATGAAAAGGAAAGCAAATTAAGGAATTTTTTAGGGTTTTTGGGGGAGTGGTGACATTGCAGTGTTACAAATCTGATTCAGATAAACAAACTTATTACCCATTCTGGTAAAACATTCTACACTTCAGATTCATATGAGGAAGAAAAGTGTTATATTCTCATTATTACTGTGTTAGGAGAAAACAGAAATCAACTGCCTGATCCATAACCCAGATTAGAACCTTTCCCTAGTAAAAACGCTCTGGATTCCTGACAGAGAGAGTGTTGGGAGATTCAGTACTCCCACAGTCCTTTGACAGCACTATTACAAGGCTCTTCCGCTGGTTCAATAGAACTCCTTGTCGAGTTTCTTCGGTATGAAATGGGCGAGGCACTGTTAAAAGATTTTCTGTTTCCAACTTTCCAATTTTTGGAAAGCATAGTGCAGTGTTCCAAAAATGAAAGGCACTGTACAAGGAAAACTCATGCTACTTCTCAAGCATAGCTAAATGTTGACTTATGTTGAAAAACAAAACAAAAAGAAGATAGTTACAAAAAACCACAGCAAAACAATGCAAAATACAGTGTTCACATTGGTATTAGCTGAAATTGTCATTTGACTGTCTCTGAAGTGAGGCATCTTCCATCTCAATTGCAGCTAATATTTTCTAACTATAAAAGCCAAAAATATACGCTAATAGAAATCCAAAATAGAAAGTTGCAGAGGAAACATAATTCCTACCTGGAAACCTGGAAATTTTCATTCCTTCTCCTGTGTAATAACTTTAACTCCAGTTGTAGGAAGGATTGTTTTTCTTCATGGCATTAACTTAAATGGAAATGAAAGGATCAAGTTTTATTTCAAAATTCTCTTAGCTTTGCTTCAAGTGCCTCAAGGCAACTTGCTGCCTCAGACGAAAATCATCTACATCAAGTAGGGAAGTGACCTTCTCATACAGGTGCTCTGCATGAGCACAGACCCTGAAACTGAAATGATCTAAGCCTTAGAATTAAATTCCTATCCAACTTTTCAACTGCTGGTGATAACTGCAGGGAAAAAAAAGGTTGCACCCAGAGAAGAGGCAGAGCTTGGGATGTATTCAGTTCAAAGCACATTCAAATATTACTGTGCAGCACACTGAGCCACAAAAGGTGGGTGTGTAACTGAAATACATGTGTTTAAATAAAAGGTCCCATGATACTAAATTTATCTAGATGAAAATACTGACAATACTTACCAAGATTCTTCAAGTCACTTTCAAATGAGTGACAGATTTTCGTTTCCAATAAATATTAGTAAGCTTAAACTGAAAAGCAAAACTCTTCTATTCTGGTAAAAAGTGACTTTGCATCTCCTGCAGAATACTACGAGGCTGTTCAGTCAGACTGACAGAAATGAACTAGCTGACAACTACCTTCAAATATTTTATTGCAGTCTTACTCTGAGTGATAAAAAGGAAGATGCAAGTGCTGTATCACGTGCAGCTATGCTGACATTATTATCAAGAAATCCAAGAAGCCCCACACTGAATTATACAATGTCTTTACAGCACAGGACGGAAAAGACACCAAATGTGCTGACATTGTTTTAGTGTGGAGAAACTACAACTTCACAGCTGGAAGCAGGGGGATGGGAAGGCAGTCATTCCCTCTGCACTTCTAAAAGAAAAATTACCAGTTTTCAGCAGCAGAAAAGGGATAGCAGAAGTGGCAACTGAGCTTTATAGCACTCTTGGTCTGATCAGTCATTGCTCATGCGGACAGCCAAGTGCTTCAGCCTTTTTGCTAAAACCATCCATCATCACAGTGGAAAAGTGACAAACTGGGAACCAAGGGGACTATGCTAAAATGTTCGAGGCTCTGATATTACAGAAATCTTACAATAAAAGAGAAATCTGTATCTTCACATAAACATGGCAGAAATTCCCACCCAAAGGATGGCATATCCTCGCAGTTTGTGAAGGACTGTTATTTAAGTGAAACAGCTCTGAATTATATTTCTCTTGCTCTTTAAGAAGTATCTACGGACTGAAAACTCAGCCTGCAAAAGATAGAAAATGCATGCAAGAAGTTAGGAATCAGGTATGCAAGCAAGATTCTAGAGCAAATCAGTGAGGAAGAGTAGCTTTAAGCAATACAGACTTTTGGCTGAAAAACTGGATACATCCAAAGGAAATTTCAGCCTGTGGTTTCCCAGGCCAGACATCCAAGTTCAACTCCAGCATGATAAGAGCTTGTTCCCAACAAGGAAGATATAGATATAGAGCCAGAAGACTGACCTTTCATAACTAGAATATACTTCCTACACACACATATTTTAAAATACATATTAGTTTAAAAAAATCCCCAAACAAAAAAACCCAAAAAACCAAAAAACAAAACAAAACAAAACAAAAACCAAAAAAACCCCAACAAACAAACAAACAAAAAAACCCCATATCCCTGATGTGGAATATGAATCTAGCTGAATGACAATTAAACTATTGTCCTTTAGCAAGAAACAAATTCTCCATTCAGAACTCATTAAAATCAGAAGAAATTGGATGCTCTTAGCAAGGGGAGGTTGTATATAAATTTAATCTACTTACTCATTCCTGCCAGGTCGCCAGTCAAAACAACAGTGTTTTCTGAGAGCACCCCCTCACTCTGAAAATGCCTATTTCCCAAAATTAAGCATAGCTTATTCCCTATTTGATGGGACACAGAACACCCAAGACAAACAGAATCACTTTATCATTCTTATCATTATTGCTGTACTATACATTGAAGAAAAAGTTTTAAAAGCCTGCTTAGTCCATCTTCCTGTCCTGAAGCAAGATTCAAAAACAGATGCCTGTCTAAAATATCCTTATCCTGCATCAATTGCATCATATCCCCCCGTGAGAAAATAATTCTGTTATTTACACATAGTAAGTGCCATCTTTTTTCTTGAAAATTAAATTGCTTTTTTTCCCCCTTATCCTTGCAAGACTCTCTTATTGATCAATATAATTAAATCCAAAAACTTAACACACTGTGGACTGTTAAATCCATGTCCAGGCCTTACCTTCTAGAATAAACAAACCTAATTAGTTTAAAAATCGGTCACAGTGGATAGAGACAAATATATTTATTTTCATTTCCCTTTTTCAGACTCCTTTCAAATCTCCCACTATATATTCCATGTGACATGATTTAAGTATAGATCTTGTCAATGCTACTGAGAAGGAAATCACTATTCTTGCACGAAGTCATATTGGTAAGAAAAAAAACCACTGCTGGAAGTGTTACCTGTGATTAATCATTCTGTTTGATTTTTTGTAATTCTTCAGTTTACATTTGATCATTAAATTTTGCATTCCAAATGCAGTATTTATAATGTAACCTTTCTCTACTTAATTTAATTTTATTGATTTCAGATTACATTTGCAGTTCACAGTTTGGCTTTCTAATCTTGCCCTTAAAAGTGCTTGCATAAAACATGGAGATCAAATATGTATTCATATAATCACACATTAGCAAGAATGAAGAAGTTAAGAATCTGATCCACTGTCTGCATGTCTTCCACCTACGTTTAATCTGTTGCACTCATTCTTTATTTAATAAGTATTTTGTGCTCTTCATCAAAGACCCATAGGTTGAAAATACCAACCCAGTACAACAGCATAACTTATCAATTTACATCAAGAAAAGATAGGGTAAGTTGGGCATTTTTAGGAATTTTTTTTTGTATGCTAAGGAAGATTATGCCCAATGAAAAAAAAAATTGCAGGTGGAAGGGAACCCACTTATTACAGTTTAGCGTAAAATACCATGATGTTTTCAAGAAAAACAGTAGCTCCCACACTGGAGACATTTTAAATTAAAAGAACTAGGTGTCAAATTGCTACAGCAAGAACATGATTAAAAATGGACACTGTGTTTTAACTGTTAGAATGTGAAGTATGCACAAAATTTCTCTTTCCTTTTTTTTGAAGCAATTGTTCAAATAAACACCTTTTCCCAAGGTTATCTGCTAACAACCGTAAAAAAGTTGGTAGAACATTTGCACGTTTTCCCTCGTTCTCTCCTTCACTACTTTGTTGTTAAGATAGCATAAAAGTTTAGTGCTGCTATAGGCTCCCAATGCTTTACATTTTTGAGTCAATATATATCAAAAATCTGACTGCCTCATGCATTTATAGAGCCAAGAGCATTGCTTGCCAATCTCTAGGTTGAAACCAGAAAGAATGACTACATTTTATTTTCCACTCTCAGCCAAAGTTCAATGCTGAGCAAGTTGCTTCTGTACAAGCAAAAAATAATTTTTCAGACAGGTGCTGCTTTATAATTAAGCTGGACTGGATTTTACAAATTCTCATTTTCCCTTATTCTGTGGCAGCCAAAGAGCATCCACTCATCTTTAAAAGCTCACCTGACCTAGTGAATTTATGTCAGTCTTTTTGAGCAGGCTACATTCTGGCTACTTCTTAATTCTGCATCCATAGCATACTCACCCATTCTAGGGCAATAGCAAAACATTTCCAAGAAAAGTTAGCCCTTAAAAAAAACCAGGAAGCATTCTTTCCACAAAACAAGTAAAAAAGCGACTTTTCCAGACAACAGGAAATCTGTTTCAAAGAGAACATACTACTGCTGGAAATAGAGTTTGTGATGCTCTTGCAAAACCCAATTAGCCCATACTTAGGAGGAGCATGCTACATGCTTCTTGGAGAAACAATAAGATGCTACTTTTTCTGTGTTACCTGTTATTTTATTTTAACTAAGCAGGCCCTCTAACCTATTTGAAATACCTTCTGCAGTCTGACACCACCTGACTGAATTAGAACTAGCAGCAGCTTTTCCAATGGGTTGCTGTGACTAGCAGCAGTCGCTATGTCGCAAATTGTAGGTAAAGAGCTGCAAGAGCACTGAAGGCTGGACTTACAAAACTTTTAAGTTCTGGAGATATAATAAAGTGAACAGTTCTTAAGAAAAAACAACAGAGGATACCTTGGACTTGCTCCAAAGCAGTACCTTCAGCTCCAGTGATGTTTTCTTCCACTGGCATGTTTCTTCTATTTTGCTCTAAGTCAGAAGGTCCATCCCTTCCAAGGCCTGGGCGAATTTGAAGCAACAGCTAACTTTGTTCTAAGGGAGAGAAAACAAGTCTACTGTACTTCCCAGGACAACAAACTTTTAATTCAGTTTTGATATTCTTTTGCAGGTAAATATAGATCCATTCAAATAATGGAAATGATTTCTCTTTTTTTAAAATTTAGTACAGACTGCCTGGTATAGCAGCCTAGTGTATTTCCCTTAGTTTCAGTGGAATTTTGTGATTTACTTTCCAACCATCAGAATCATGGTTCTGTTTTCCAGAGTAAGGAAGGGTACCTTCCCAAAGTTCCACAACAACACAATTCCAAATCAGTTGGTTTGTTCTTGGCAAACCTTGTGCTTTCTTTCAGCCTCACACCACACAGACAGGTGACAATATAAAAGCCAGCTGGCAACTTGAATTGGGAAGTAGGAACTGTCTGCATGTGTTCACTGTTGCAGAGTCTGGGCAATACAGACAACAGCAGCTACCTCTTCTTCATGAGGGCTGACTCTTGCTCATATACCTTAACATAAAAGAAAAATAATTCAAAATGAAGACAGTTCCCTATCCCAAAAGGTTAATATACCACTGCTATCTACTGCTATTTCAGTCATTTGACTTAAGATTCAGGAGCTGGAATTAGAGATACTAATGCTGAAGTACTTATAATCCACACAATTGCACAGGATCATTCACTGATGACTGGAGTGTTGTGTTTGTTTTGCTTTTTTTTTAAACATAAATAGCAAGAAAACCAAATTGGAATGCTGGGAAATATATTATTTGCATTCATTTATCACAAGAATTCACAAAGCTACAGTTCCTTGATAAAATCTTCAGATTGCATCTTATATGCCACTTTGGAGAAAGACTGCCAATGTTCCAAATAGCTGTTTGTGCTGGTTTTGGCTGGGATAGTGTCAATTTCCTCCACAGTAGCTAGTATGGGAATATGTTTTGGATTTGTGCTGGAAACAGTATTGATGATACAGGGATGTTTCTATCACTGCTAAGCAGTTCTTAAGCAGAGCCAAGGCCTTTCCCGCTCCTCACATGACCCTGCCAGCAAGGAGGCTGGGCGGGCACAAGAAGCTGGCAGAGGACACAGCCCTAGGGATGGCTGAACCCCTCCCTGCCCATGGGAAAGGGTGAACAAATTCCTTGCTTTACTTGTGTATGTGGCTTTTGCTTTACCTATTGATCTGTCTTTATCTCAGCCCAGGAGTTTTGTGACTTTTACTCTTCTGACTCCTCCCCCATCCCAGCACCAGGGACTGAGCAAGCCACTGTGCAGGGCTCAGTTGTTGGCTGGGGTTAAACCCCGACACAGTTGGTCTGGCACACACACTGAACTCATGGATTTACAGTTGCTGGACACTAATTACATTGAAAGCACACAATGTGATTTTCTTTACAATTACTAGTGTGCTTCTTTGATTCATTTGCATACATATGTCCTAATAATTCCAATTTCAGTACAGGTGCATTACATTCATTTCATATTATGTGCACTTTAAATACGTACCTTCCTATGCCTTACTCAAAATCATACAATGAATAAGTAGGAATGAAGTATGAAAGTTATTTTAATATTAGAGCAATCTACGCTATTGGATTTTTCCTCCTTTGAAAGTTGGAGTCTTTCTTCTTCAAATATTCACTTTTCCTTCAATATATCCCAAGCAAGAATGAGTTACAGAGAACAAACAAAATAAAACAGCCCAGAGTAACAAAGGAAACACAACAGAAATTATCTACAGTGCCCAAAGCTGTGTCAGTGTCTCGGTTTGGACA